>JAUCNO010000357.1:100955-111403 GCA_032353835.1 Enteromius viviparus
ATTATCATTGTTTAGGACATTAAACATCTGTAGATATATATATTTATAAAATAGATTTGTGAACAGGGTATCAATACGTTATCAATATGTTTTTAAACAGGGTCCGCAGCATTTTCAAAAGTGTTCGTTTTTGAGGGTAGAAAACATCGAATTAGTGTAAACGATAGACGTAGCCTTTGGCAAAAGTAATGCATTTTACACCAAAACGCAGTAGTGTAAATGAGACCTCGGAAAAGCAACATATCTTTTAACTGAAAGCGCCAATCACTGAACGAATCATATGCAGAGCTTGCGCTCCTGCGTCCAGCTTCTGATGTGTAATATTTTTGTTTGCTACAAGCAAGATACACAAGAAGCACGTTCAACTCGGACACGCAGATGGTTGTTGTGATAATACTGTAAACACAGTAAATAGCAACCGTTCACGTGCCCTCGTTTAATCTTGTTTATGAAAAGCATTTTGAGGGCCTCAGGCAGTTGCCTACCTTTGCCTAATAGGTAAGTCCGCCCCTGGCTATAAATATACCTGTGCTGCTTATGACTGCTTTTGTGCTTTGTGCTAATATTTGGTACCAGATTACTTTTTTAGTTTTTGTTATAGATTTATATATTTTTTAATTTGTATTATATTAGTTTGTTTCATTTTAGTTATTTTAACAATTTAAACAAATAAAAATCTTAATAAAATTAACCAAATTTGCACAATATAACCGTGAAGTAATTTAAATAATAGTATTTAGTAGCAGTAGTGGTAATAGTACTATTACAGTAATTCAAATTATTATTATGAAACATGTTAATAAAAACTTATTATTATTAGCAATTGAAAAGATTATTATTGTGAAATAATAATTGCAACAATATTATTGTTAATACTATTATTATTATTATTATTAATAAATAATTGCATTCTGAAATATGTAACACACTCACACACACACACCCTTTCTTCTTGTCTGATCTGTAGTGTGTGTGTGACATCAGACGCAGGGATGGAGGTGTCTGTCTGTAGAATGATGTTGGGGAGGTTGAGTATGAATATGGCAGTGGAATATGAAAGTGTGTAATATTGTAATGGCGCTGATCGTCTGAAGACCCCTACGTCTGTGATCAGCCGCTATCTCTTCTGCAAATTAAAACTCCAAAGGCTTTGAAACGAGGAGAGGCGGAATCAAAACGTAATGAGATCCAGATAAATGATGATCAGCATTGGCAGCAACGCTTTTTTAAACGCTCATCATATCATGCGACTGCTGTTCATGCAGTTTAATGACCTGTTGATCTGTCAGATGCAGGGTCAGATGCAGATGCAGATAATTAACTAAAATACATCCATCAAAACATTTTTATTCCTGAAATTAAATTCAATAAACTCTAAAACTAAATAAAGCTGATCTAGCACTCACAGATGTGTTGTGGAGCACACATTTGCACACGTCTTTGTGTCTGTCGCTCTGAGCTCCAGGGGGAAACCAAGATCTTGAAGCTGAAGAACCTGAGACCCAAGGACTACGCCAACTACAGCTGCATCGCTTCCGTCAGGAACGTCTGCGGCATCGCCGACCGCAAAGTCGTCTTCAGACTCACCAACAAAACCGGTCTGCTGTGTTCTCACGCTCACTTACTTTCAGCTTCATTCACCTCTCAATTATTGATTTATTTTAGTAATTTTAATAACTTTTTTTCATTTCCATTTTTTTGTTCATTTTACTCAACTTAACTCAACTCTACTCTGCTCTGCTCTACTCTACCTTATTCTGCTCTACTCTGCTCTGCTTTACCTTACCTTACTTATTATGTAAAGTTTTAACATTTTTATTCAAAACTGGACGGAAATGCAATATATAAAACAGTGTAAAAAATAAATATAAATACAAATAAAAAATATATATACTAAATTAAAGTATAAATTTACATACATTTTAGTTTAGTTGTTTAGTTAGTTGTTGTGTGTTTTGCCATTTTTATTCTCAGTATTTTATTTCACATTATTTTTTTTTCACATTATCTTGTTTTTTTTTTAAATCAAAATTTAACTTGATTTTTTTTTTTTTTTGAGTTTTATCTGACTTTATTCTCAAAATGTCATGGGTTTAATCACAAAATTGTATTTAGACATGATGATTTTATTTTTTTTATATTGCTTAGCCCTCTTCCATAAAAATCTAATGACTAATGATATACTATTATAATTTCTCCTAATGTTTTACATGTTTTAGTTAATTTTATAATTTTTTTGTTGTTTTAATTTTATTAGTTTGCATTTATATCTATATAATATAGTTTATTTAGATCCATATTAGTACTTCATTCGATATTATTATTTCTTTATTAATTGTAGTTTTATTCTAGCAATGATTACAGTCTTTGTTCCTCAGCTCCGGCCTCCATCAAGCTGCTTGTGGAGGATCCGATTGTAGTGAACCCGGGTCAGACAGTGTCTCTGGTCTGCATCACGACCGGAGGAGAGCCGGCTCCTAGCCTTGCCTGGACCAGCAGCTCTGGATCTCTGCCGGAGAAGAGCTTGATGAAGGAAGGGGTTCTGACCATCCCTGCCATCGCCTCAGAGGATGCTGGCATCTACAGCTGCATCGCCAGCAACAACGTGGGAAACCCGGCCAAGAAGTCCACCACCATCATCGTACGAGGTCAGCTCCTCTTTACTCTTCTGCTGACCATCAGGGAGTCAGGGAACCACATATGATTAATTTGAGAATCTTTCTTTAGCCAGTCAGTGAATCACACACAGCACTAAAAATTAATTTGAGCACTAAAAATCATTCTGTTTGTTCTGCTTGAGTCAGTGAATCATGCACATCACTTATTATTCATTTGAGAATCATTCTTTCACCAGTCTGTGTAAGGGAATCACACACATCACTAATGATTTATTTGGGAATCCCTCTTTAGTCAGGTTGTCTCAGTGAATCATACTAAAATATCACTAACGATTAATTTGTTAATTGTTCTGTTTGTGTTATTGAATCACACGCATCCATTACGATTTATTTGGGAATCATTTTTTAGCCAGTTTGTTTTAATGAATCATACAAACCACTTATTATTCATTTATGAGTCATTTTTAGTCAGTTTACGTTGATGAATCATTGGAACCACCTCACAAATCATTATGTGTTATTTATCTGTAAATATTTTTTTTTTCTATTAATTTGTTGTTAATTAAATGATCGATCAACTTATATGATTCGCTTGTGATTCAGTTGTGAGTTCTTCTTTGTAGTGAGTGTGTACAAATGAATCAATGATTTGCTTCACACATCGTTCTGAATGATTCATTTGCAAATCATTCCTCTTTGGTAGTAACGAATCATTCAAACCAACAAAGAAAAACTCCACGGTTTAGTAGTTTGATTTCTGAGCTCTCTGTTTTTTTTTGTGTGGTTCAGTTGTTCAGTGGTCTGATGCTCAGGAGTGATGTAAAATGACTTTTTTGGTCTAAATTGTGAATCATGCTGTTCCTGGAGACTCTTTTGGTCTGTTGGCGTATGAATTTTCATCAGATTCATCTCCGTTACAGCGAATCATCATTACATGGGCATTACAGTAAGGTCAGGACACTTACAGCCCTTATTTCACCCCAAAATATGTTTTGGGTGAAAAAAAATCCATAAATAAAATAAATTATTTAAATTAAATTAAATTTGCACAAATCTCCTATCTTTGCCTTTGGCTTTTGGCACATAACATTTGAAATGATTATTAGACACCATTATAATAAAGTCATTTGGGTGAATCTCATGAAACATGGCCTGAAGAAATTCTCACTCCATATTTTACCCAGAATTGATAAGAAGAATGCAATCAGAGTTTGTACAAAGAAAATTATGTCTATTTTTAGGACAACATTTTTCATAGTGACATTTATTTTCATTATTTTAAATGTTTTGTCTCCAGATTCTTGTAATGTTCTTGTTACTTTAATGCATAAATAAATATAAATACATAAAATAAAATGAATGCATGAATGGATATGTTGAATAAAAATACAGAATTTATAGTAGAATTAGTAGAATAGGTTGTACTGGCCAAAATGTCCTTCTGAAATTTTCAGGTCATAATTTACTGAATTCAGACAAAAAATATAAACAATCATAGTTTGTGCAAATTAAAATGAAGCATGTTTTTATGACCATTACTGATTAGGATGAGGATCATAAGAATAATTGAATTGAAGAAATAATAGTAATTATGTATAAATAAATATTGTTGCATTGAAATACATAAGTTACAAAGTTTTAGTTCAAGTTTTATTAGAATTTGTTTAAATAAATATTAAATAAAGAAAAATTATGCTATATGTGAATAAATGTATGTATAAATATAAATTACATGTTTAGCAGAAATTAACAAAATATAACTAAAATACGACAAAAAGTCATATTTCACTGCAAAATCTATAAAAAAGATATAAAATAATATAAAATAATAATAATAATAATAATAATATTTTGTGCGAAGGAATTTAAAGCCATTATTTTATCACAGGTTAATCTAGTTATTAATAGATTATTTAATTAATTTATAACATAAAATGCATAAATAAATGTGTTAGATTTTAACCTATTATTTCTATGTTATTACAAATGGAATTTCATTGTAGTTATTGTTTGTTCTCGCATCGTGACATTTATCTTCATTCATTTTTATGTATTTTCAATTAAATAAATACATAAAATAAATGCTTTTAGTGTACTTTCCTGTACTGTAAAACAAAGAAAGAGAAAAAGAAAGAAAGGTCACAGCGTCAGACTGTAGTGTGTACTCGCAGTAGCTGAGAGCAGAGGCTGTGAACACTCATCAGTCAGCAGCGTCACTCCCTAACTAGTGGACACACAGACACGCGTATGTTAGTCCTTGAAAAGCCCTCGTCTGTGTTCAGCAGATGGAGGCTTTACTCCACAGACTGCCAAGGCTTACGCTTCGGCCTGTTCCTCCAGTATCCCAGCATGCTCTTGGCACGCTGGCGCCCCTCCGCTATGATCCTGCTCTGGATTAAAGGATCCACTCTGATTCCCTAAACTGGGTCAGTTTGCAGCATTTGTGAGTTAGTGAGTGTGTGTGCACCTGGTATTTGTCATGTTATGGAGACCAATTGTCCAAAAAAAGATAGGAATACCAGTAAATTTTTACCTTGTGGGGGCATTTTTAGGTCCCCATGAGGAAACAAGCTAATAAAAAATACAGAATGAAGTTCTAAATCTAAAAACGCAAAAAGTTTCCTGTAAGGGGTGGGTTTAGGTGTAGGGTCAAATATTCAACGTGAATAGTATGATATGACTGTGAAATAGTGAAATGTGGCTGATTCATTGTCTGTGGTTGCATGACTGTCCTTGTGTGTGTAACGAGGCCCAACATAACAAGTGTGTGACGGGACAGATGGAGCTCTACCTGAGCTTTGACTTTACTCAAGGAGAATCACCTGAGGAACTGTTCCCACAGAGACACACACACTCACACACACATACTATACACACTTATTCTCACAGACACACACACAGATATACAGACAGACACAAACACATGCACACAGTATACATACACACTATACACACTTACTCTCAGACACGGATAAACAGACACCCACACACACCTCTCTCTCTCTCAAACACACACATACACACATTCACACTTGACACATTAAAATAAAAAAACTAAAACAAATTAAAAACTAAATGTAACCTTTTTCTTATTTCAGTAATTTTTCATATTTCAGTTTATTTTAAGACAATTTAGTAAATATATAGCACGGTTTGTGCTGAGGACAATAAAATACTTGTTGTTCCCTTTCAGTCGGTCACTTTGACGTCACATCAGTGACCGATGAATAGGAATCTCGCTTCGAGATGCCACAACAACTCTGCGTGTATGCAAACACACCAATGATTTTCATTGGCACACGCTGATTAGGATCAGCTGAAGCCAATCGCAACGCGAGTATAAGTAGGTCAGCTGATCCAGCATTCATTAGCTTTTCACTTCGGAGATGAGTAGTTCCTGTGAATGATCCTGAAGCCATTCTACTCTGCGAAACAACGGAGAAAGGCTGGTGTTACAGCGTTGCAGCGATGGTGGTTCCAGTCGAGTGGCGGTGACATTTGTATTGCACTATCTGCATTTGTTTACTGAGCATCCATCTTACCTGTTTGCTTCAGCCTTTTACAAAAGAGCAAAGATAAAAGAGTACTTACGGGTGATACATCTTTTCAAAGATGTTTCCTTCAGGATGTCCTACCATCCGTGCGTTGTTGGATGTGTCTGTTACCTGGCGCAGGCGGACAGTCACGAAAACAGTCTAACATGCCCGTGCATCGAGCATTCTAGAGCGGCGTTCATGGATGGTTCATGTTCTTCGTGTGGGAAGATGACCATCATGGAGTTGCGGACAAGGCTCAATTACATGGCTGGTGGGGAAGCCCCTATTCCTCTTCCGGTTCCGGGGGAGAGAGGGCAGGCCTGACAGTGACAGTGAGGAACTCCCCTCGGGAAGCGCCCCCTATAACACGCACTCTGACACTGATGGAGTTCCCATCGGGACAGCCCGGTCAACTGGAAACGGTGCCGTATGTTACCTTTGGAGCTCCCCCTGATGACCAGATGTCAGTGACAGCATCGGGAAAAGGGGTGCTAAACCATTCCGGATACTGCTGAGCTGATGGCTATGCTTGCCTAGGCAGCTAAGGGGGTCGGGATTGAGTGGAACCCTCCACAACGTCCTGAACCCTCGAGGCTGGACAATTGGTATTTGGGTGTGGCTTATGCCGGCGTGCAGGGACCTACTTCGTATCTTCGTCCTGTGCTTTGGCACGTGGCACCTCGCTTGATGACATCTGTAGAGCTGCGGGTTGGGCAACTTCTAACACGTTTGCGCAGATTTTTATAGCCTTTGTGTTGAACCATTTTTTTCCCGTGTTCTCACCTCAAACAGAGCTGAAGAACCAGAGTAGGACCTGTTCGGGCGGCTTGGTATCCTTCTCCAGTAATCCTTATCAGTAGACACTGTGAGTCCTCCGATCCCCTCGGCAGTCGGATGTTGCGGAGCATCTGACGCCAGGCCCTCAAGGCGATGTATCCTTGAGAACCGCTAGAGGGCTGGGAACCCCTGAGTGTTACCCTGAGGATCTCAGGCGGTATAGGTAAGATCTACCTTCCCCAGTTCTGGAGAGTATAATCTCTTCCTATATTCCATATGCATTGTAATTCATTGATCTACGTGAGTCTCCGTCTTACTCTTGAAAGAGAATGACTTCCACATGTCCTACAAACGGACGTCCCAGTCCAGTTACTTATAGTGCAGTGCTGCTTCATGTGCAAGTCCCTTCCTAAAGACCAAACACAGGGGGTTGATGACTCTCACATGGGACTGGAAGGGACAGTCTCTATGGCATTTTTTGTAGGGATCCCTATTCGTCGGTCACCGGCGTGACGTCGAAGTGGCCGACTGAAAGGGAACGTCTCGGTTAGGTATTGTAACCCTCGTTCCCTGAAGAAGGGAACGGAGATGTCACGTTCCATCACCATAGGGGCTGTACCACCGCTAGGGGGCTGCAACACAGGCTCGGCTCCTCAGCGAAGACCTAATGAATGCTAGATCAGCTATCCTACTTATACTAGCGTTGCGATTGGGTTCAGCTGGTATTTTAAATTACTTTTAAATAAATATGATTTTCCTAATTCCTAATATTTTATATTATTTTCATAAATTGTATCAATAATAATGATAGCAATGAAAAAATGATTTAAATATAAAATAGTATAAAATGATTTAAAAGTAACAGTATTAGTGAAGCAGCTCTCATTATGTCAAGGTTGTTCTGTTGAAAATATCCATCCATCTTTGCTTATGGAATGCTGGTTTGTTTTATTCATATGCACACATTATAAGTGTTTGTGTTGAATGATGTGAGTTCTTTATGGAGTAGGGCGGGTATAGATATAGAGAGTGTAGAGCTCGTTACACGGTGGATCCTGTAATGAATATTAATGTTCGCTCATGAATCTATTGCATGAATGTCTGACATGAGCTGAGCTGTAGATCTACAGCACAGGACATGAAAGACTTTTCATTTTGAGCTCCAGTGGTGAATATATATAACATATTATTATAATGTGGTTGTACAGTTTTATATTTTCTTTCTTTTTTTTCATGCATTTTTCTTGAGCATACATTTTCTTCATCGCAAATTAAAACATTAGAATTACTAAAATAATGTATGAGTACTTAATTGTGTTTCGCATATAAATTATACAATTATACACACACACACACACACACATATATATATATATATCACAAACTAACATCAACAATCCAGACCTAAAGACAAACTAAACCGAGTATATATAGAGAAAAGCCTAATGGAATAATGACGACCAGATGGAAGTGATAAGACAGCTGAAAACAATGATCATTAAGGGTGAACAAATGATTTGGGAAATGCAGTCCAAAAACATAACTAACTACAAAAAGGACCCTGTGGTGACAGTACCCTCTTTTAAAGGAACGGCTTCCAGGCGCTCTAAACAAAATCCACATAGTTCAGGAGGGAGGTGGAAAGGAGGCGGATTAGGGGGAGGGACGGCGGGCCAGGTCCATGCAATAGCAGAGAAGTACAACCCCACAACAAGGCAGGGGCCCAGGATAGAGTCGGCAGCGCACAAATAAATCTAGGAATTGATCCCATCGATTCCCGGACCGGATCTGTCTCTGGGACGGGCTCACAGACTGGATCTGGCTCTGGGACTGCCCGAACTGGAGTGAGCTCAACAGTGGACTCCTCAGGTTCCCGGATTGGAGCGAGCTCTTGAACGGGCTCTGGGGTTTCCCGGACTGAAGCGAGTTCTGGAGCGGACTCTGGGGTTTCCCGGACTGGATTTAGGATAAGCAGAATGGGATCCACAGGGATCCACAGGGATGAGGTCTGGCATATCTGCCCACGAATCCAGCTCTAGAGCTGAAACGGATTCAGGAACAGGAGACCATCAAAGTCGGGTCCTCCAGGACCACCAGACTTCGCCCTGCTGTCCTCCTCCCTCTCCGCTTAAGCAAAGGCATACATGAAGGACCCTGAACTTGACTAGATGATAAAGATGGTTTCAAAAAAAGTCTCTGCAGGTCGATCTTGGTGGTGGTGAACCACCTTTCCCTCTTTGCGGAGCTTTAAGTACCTTGACAAGTTCCAGAAATCCAATGGCTTCACCAGTTCCATCTCCCAATGTGGCAACCTCTATGCCCTTCTTTCAAAGTCCCTTCAAACCTTGAATCCGAACATCCATGGGGCAACAAAAAGCAAAAAAAAAACAAAAAGAAATGCAAAGAACAAGCGATCCAAGTGCAGTTTAAGTTCTTTTAATAAAGCTCCAAACAACAAACATCCAGTAGTCCTCCATTTGGAAAGAGTCTGAGAGTCAGCTCACAAATTAACTACAATCCAGACCTAAACACAAACTAAACAGAGTAGATATGGAGAAATGCCTAATGGAATGATGACGAGCAGATGGAAGTGATAAGATAGCTGAAAACAATGATCATTAAGGGTGAACAAAGGATTTGAGAAATGCTGTCCAAAAACATAACAAACTAAAAAAAGGACCCTCTGGTGGCTGTCCAGGGTATGACAGACACCACTTATGACAATTGTATAATGTCAATAAATAGTATATAACAGATAAATAGTTAGATAAATGATTAAATGATCCTAAAAACAATTCTTTGCTAAATTAATCAGTCAGTTTAGTTTTTGGCTGTGAAAGGTTCCTGTAAGTCTCGTGAGATTCACACACACATTGTTTTTCTGGGTTTGAAGCAGTAGTTCTGGAGTGTGATCTGCATTATTGAGGCTGTGTGAGCTGAGCTTCTGCTCTTATCTATGAGTGTTTCTGTGTTCAGTCATCAGTAATGCATCTGTGTTTCTGAAGGAACGTCTGTTAAAC
The DNA here is from genome assembly GCA_032353835.1 of Enteromius viviparus. Taxonomy (NCBI): domain Eukaryota; kingdom Metazoa; phylum Chordata; class Actinopteri; order Cypriniformes; family Cyprinidae; genus Enteromius; species Enteromius viviparus. Next base: position 110,907 of record JAUCNO010000357.1, read on the forward strand.
CTCACGTCTCGATGGGAAAACTGTGTTCATGCGCCACGTCTCATGGAAGATTAACGCACTCCGCTTCTGTTACTGATGGTGTCTTTGTAGTTCAATTAATTTCAGTGTAGTTGTAGTTCATCTAGTGTGTGTTTGCTGAGCACAGTTGACGCATTAGCACTGAAACAAAAGCAAACTCAAACGACAGTCTCACTAACACTAAGACTTCAAAATGTACAAAATATACTTTTGTATTATATATATTTTATGGTAAAAATATATATATAATTTAGTTATTTTGTTTATTTATTTATTTATTTTTACTTGCATAAACACATACTTTACTATTTGAATAAAATATTAATATTGTAAAATATAATATTAATTGTTTTAACAAATTAGTCTCTATAAATGTCCTTTTGATCTGTAGTAGGCAATTTCTGTCAGGTGTAAGCAGGTGCGTGAATGAAAAGGGCTCCGAAATAGATCTGGTTTAAGAAAAATAGTCTTTAATGACG
>JAUCNO010000359.1:2448-53569 GCA_032353835.1 Enteromius viviparus
ATAATATGTGTACTGTATATATTCATTACATATATATGTGTGTGTGTATATATATATATATATATTTTATACATTTAAAATATTTATATATAACATCAATTATATGCATATAAATATATAGCTACATGGAAATATTTTCTAAATATATACTTTATGTGTAAATATATAATTTGAATATTTCAAGCTTGTAGTACCATTGTGTTTATATAAAATGCTTTGGACAAGCACTTAATCTTTACCGTATTAAATTTTCACACATACATAGATATTGTGCTTTCTTGAATGCAATTTACTGTACAATGGCACCAGCACTGTACACAGTTTTGTACATAAGACCACATTGCTTAGTCATTCTCTCTTTTTGTCTCTTTTGTGCACTTTAATAGTCATCTCGGAAATGATCAATAAGTGGTAAAGATCAGAAAAGTCAGAGGAATTTCCCTTTCTTTGACCTATAAATGCACTACATTGATTGCTTTCATTTCTCTTTAAATGTTTCAATTTGTGATCTGCGTAAACACACTAACGCAATATCTGTCGTCCAAATATTGTTTTTGTTCACGTACAAGGTTTGTTTGCTTTCTCCCCCTTTTTTGCATGAAAGTGTGTGGTTTCATCGCCCCAGGAATCATAGTAATGACACATCATGTTTGACAGAACGCACGAAATGTGTGCATGCCTGTGTGTGTCGGCCCGTGGGAACCGTCTCATTGTGGAATCTGTAACCGCAGGGCATGAAAAAATAAAGAGTTGAATGAGAGGGCGAAAGAGAGTGTGTGCCAGTACTGTAACTGACGAATGTTAGAAATCAGTTGATAGGCTCAAGAGACAAATAACGTCTCGTCGTGACACTGGGGTTTCATTTTGATGCTTAACACAAATCTGCAAATGACTGCAGAAAGGTTAACGTTTGAGAAGTCGCATGCACTCAACCTACTTTGATTTGAGAACAGCGGCACTTCCTTTTTCCTCTGTTCCTAAAACTCCCTTCCTTCCCATTTAAACACACAAAGTTTGGTTTTGTACATGCACGAGGGTTTTGTGTATTAAAGGTTTTCATGCACACTTCAAGTTTTAAGCTTTAGTTTGTTTACAGGAAAGAAATGTAGAAAGCAGAAATTTCGCAAAAAAATTCTATACTATGCAGTATTGCATAATATCACTTAAACTCAATGTTTAAGTGTATTTAGTTATTTTTACAAAAACAAAAAAGAGAGAAAAGGTGAAAATACTTATTTAATGATTTTTGTTTAGCTTTAAAAGTTCACTTTTTGTCTGATCAGAATAATAAATAAATAAGCAAGAATGCATTAATGTGAATGATTTCCCCCTTCTCTGAATTGCATTAAATTACACTGTTTTGTATGCATTTTTATTGTTTGTTTGTTTGTTTTTGTTAAAATACTTATCAGAGCATTATCAGCCTTTATCTTTCTTACATAACAACAAAATACAAACAAACAAACATAATAAATCAATAAATAAACATTTAGTAAGTAAGTTTAATTAATGTTATTATTTGAGAACAAAAGACTTTTCTTCAAAACATAACAGAAGTGGCTTCAGTTGCTTGATTTAAAATAGTGATTTAAAATAATGCACAGTTGATTTGTGCAGACTGTGAGTTATTCAGATCAGCTTATTTCAGTCAACTTGTTGCATTTGACTGACTTTCAGGGTTTTGCATCTCAGTTTTGCAAACTAGTGAAAGAAAGTTGACTAGAGCAACTCTGCTAGTCAGGTTAACTTGCACAGAGGCCCGTCATGATCAAAGAGCAGCAGAGTTTAAACGGCGTCTGTCACCTACAAGGTCCTGAATGAGTAAAGTACTGTAATCACCTGACGAATCTCACACATACACACACTGCCAACGAGTCCTCGCATGCCATCCCTCCCTCCCCCTGCCAGTGTTTGAATAATAAAGCTTTATTTGCATTTCTAAAGCTGATGACAGACAAAACCCCCATTGGAGAAATCTCAAATCTGAGCTGAGCATGCCTGTACTCTTTACTCTTTACCCTACAGCGTGTGTGTGTGTGTGTGTGTGTACACAAAGCCAGAGACAGAACATCAGGATTCAGGATAGGCTACACACACACACACACACATACACACACACACACACACTGCGTGCTGGTGAGAAAAGAGACACTTCATGCTTCATGGCAGGAAACGAGCCCAATTCACACAGAACAGACAGAACAGAGATCTGAACCACTGTAAAGTCCTAAATGTGTTTATAGGCCTCAAATGTTATAATGAAGAGTAGAATGATGCATAATACCCTCAATTATCATTTTAACTTTCTTTTAAGGCCTTAAAGGAGAAATGTAGCATTAAAGCACTACTTATTCACCAAAGGATCCATTGCAGTAAATGGGTGCCGTCAGAATGAGAGTCAAAACAGCTGATAAAAACATCACAAAAAACTCACAAGTAATGCTGCACACTTCTCCAGTCCAGCAGTTAACATCTTGTAAAGCAAAACGGAGAAAGCAATACTCATAACAGTTTGAAGTTAAAAGTTCTTGATGGATTTGTTTCTTGTGCATTAGCATGATGTCTTTATCAGCTGTTTAGACTCATTCTGACGGCACCCATTCACTGCAGAGCTTCTCATGCTGAGCAAGTGATGCAATGCTAGATTTCTCCAAATCTGATGAAAAATGTCAGATGGCCTGAGGGTCAGTAAATGTTCAGCAGTTTTTCATTTTTGAGCAAAATTTGTTCTCTTTAAAGTCCCATTTAAGTAAAGACAAACAAGAAAAATTCAGACACATTTTGGAGATGTTATTTTAAGTGCGTGCGCCATGTGTGTTTATCACGGCTGAAGTCATCTGATAATCTTCTCAGACAGGAGAATGTGTGTATTTACGAGTATTTATGTGTGTGTGTGTGTGTCTAAAGATCTCATATGTCATGTTTATCTATACAGAAACGCCAACAACAACATCTTTTCAGGTCTAGTCTGGTCTGGTCTTTTCTAGTCTCTCGATATACCTTTATAAGCAGAGTTTCGAATAAGATGAGATTTTGACTGTTGAAATATAGGTGCAACAAAGGTGCTTTGGAAATAGTTTGAGAATACTTCGGAAAACTAGCAAAAATTAAAAAGGAACATTACTGCATGTACACCGAGAATTTAAATTTAAATATATAGTACAAATAGTCTATAAGGATTTGTTAGATGCAAACATGCATCGTGTCACCTCACAAGACATTAACTGATGGAGTGGTGTGGATTATTTTTTATCAACCGTTTAGACTTCCCTTCTGATGGCACCCATTCACTGCAGAGCATTCAATTTAAAATAACACATTTTAATTTTAATATAATTAAAAAAATATTTTATTCCTGTGATGCCAACCTGGATTTTCTTTTTTTTTTCTTTTTTACTTAATGATGAAAACAGCTGTGCAAGTAATATTTATTAATATTATCAAATAATTTCCACTATAATTATTTGATAACAAACAAACAAAAACAAAGCACTAAACAAAATTAAAGTCTTACAAGAACAACACATTTTGGTTTTAGGACAACTTTGGTTTTGATCCAAATGTTGACTATTGTATATCTGTTCTTTTATATATATATATATATACACACACACACATGTGTGTGTTGTTGTATAAATAAATGCTGTATATTTCAACCCATATGATTTTCGTCTCATTGTCTCACTTTTTCTGTCTCTTCTTTCATCTCTCATTCATCTTCAGCTCTAGTCTAACAATCTGTTCTCACTGCATCTCATCTCATCTGTGTGTTTTTTTAAGTTGGCTGTAGTTTGTTTATTCTTATCTTGTTGCTTCTCTTCTTATCTGGTATGTTTGTCACATGTGTGTGTGTGTGTGTTGGTGAAGGTTTGTTTCTCAGCTGTTGGCTGTATCATTTTCTCTAAGTCTCCGACAACTGCTGTCCAGACCTCGCCCTGGGTTTGGTCCTCTCACTTTCCAAAAACAGACTCCTTAAACACTCGCAGGGCTTTGGTTGACTTACCGAGCGCGTGTTCTGTGCTCCTGCCAGCGTCTTGTGGACATCGTAGAACATCTGTCGTAAGTCGTCTCTGTCTGTGCTCTTGCTGAAGGTTTAAAGCCGGTCACCGTTTAGACAGCGTCCTTGAGACGAACTCCTGCGCTCAGCGTCCTCCAAAATATCTCACAGCATTCTGCTCATAGCAGACCTCGTGTCTCTCGTCTCCTTGACCTCTCTCTCACTCGATCCTCTGGCATCTAGCGTTACTCTCTCTTTCTTATTAATGTCTGAGCGGATGTGTGTCTCTGCCAGGAGTGTGTCCATCATATAACATTTCACTCTGAGCCCATCAATGAAAAGAGGATCTCACTCAGATAGAAGTGTTTCATTTCAGTGCATCGTACATGTATATATGGTCCACTTCATATATGTACACTGCATTTTAGTAACACTTTTATTCAGAAAGGACGTAATGAATTGATCACAAGTGACAGTAAACACATTCATAACGTTACAAAAGAAGGCTGTTCTTTTCTACGTTCTGCTGTTTAAATGATCCTCAAAAATCATGTTTCCACAAGAATATGACATTTTCAACATTGAAAATAATGTTTGATGTTTTTTAGGCAGCAAACGTGAAGTTGTTTATGTGTGTATTTATATGCTAGTGTGTGTGACCTGCTTCAGGGCCACTTGTAGGAGACAGCTGTTGTAGTGAAATGCTAACCACGCTAAATGCTAATGTGTTTAATGGTTAAAGGCCGTGCGAGCTGACAGTCCTCTGAACCTGACACGACAACACACACACACACACACACACACCCTGTTAGACCCGGAATCCTGATGTGAAACACAAGCCCCCCAAACACTTGAGCTGAGAAGCAAGAAATTCAAGCACTTCACTAGAATTTCAGCTAAAGTACATAAACAATGATTTAACTGAACTAGTTGAGAAGATTGATGTGCGCTTAGAGATTATTTAGAAATCTCTTCTGCTCAGCAAGTCTGAGTGCATACAGCATGTTACAGGAACACAGAAAATACAGTAAAAACACTAGGTATTATTGCAATTCAAAATAGTTTTTGTTTATTTCAATATGTAATTTAATCCTGAGATGAAAAGCTGAATTTTCAGCATCATTATACCAGTCTTCAATATGACTAATTGTCATATTTACATACAATTCTAATAGATTTTTATCATAAATATTTGAATAAATATATATCAAATTGTAGAATATATGAACTATTACATAAAATATTATTTTAAAATAAAATATTGCGAATAAATGTAGATTATTACATAGTAAAAAAAACAACATTTTGATTAACATTATTTTGTTCAGAAATAACAAAGTGACTAAAAACTAGACCTGGTAAAATATTTGATCGCTGAATGCCACCATTGACCAATCAGAATCAAGTATATCACCCATGTATTTCAGTACTCTGAGCGTTTGTGTGTTTAAGGCCAAAATTCAGTCAGTGACACTGACCTTTTTCCCTCTGAAGGAGGAGTTTGTGTGAGTGTGTGTGTGTGTGTGTGTTTGGAAAGAACTTGGTTCTCATGGTCTGATGTCCCTTGAGACACTGCGACAGATGTGACGTCTGTCCACCCTCCCTCACACACACACACACACAATATAGTTTGTTTTGCTATCTTAGTGAGGACATTACATAGACTTCCACTGATTTTCTATCAGGTGAATGATATTTTCTAACCCCCAACCCAAACCTACCCTTCATAGAAACATGTACATGACACTAGATCTACATAAAATCTACTTTTGACTGATTTATAAGCCTTTTTATCTAGGGAGGACCAGCAAAATGTCCTCAGTAGTGGGTTGTTTTCATCTTTCACTATATAAGTGTAGACATTTGGTCCCTCACAAGTATAGTCAAACAAGGATTTTGTGATTTATGAGGACTCTCCATAGGTATAATGATGTTTCTACTGTACAGACTGTATGTAGTATTGTCCTACACTGACCCTACACCAAACCAACCCCTTACAGGAAACTGTGTGCATTCTTAGATTTTGAAAAAATAATAATTCTGTTTGTTTTATAAGCTTGTTTCCTCATGGGCACCTAAAAAATGTCCCCACAAGGTCAAAATATACGCATTCCTATCTTTGTGGGGACAATTGGTCCTTATAATGTGATAAATACCAGGTGCACACTCTGATACTTGGGATTTATGGGGACTCCTCATAGGCATAATGGGTTTTATACTGGACAGACAGTTTTTCTATCGACCTACACCAACCCCATTACAAAAAATATGTTTTTTAAGTATTTTGAATTACAGGGACATTGGCAGTGTCCTCATAAACCACCTTTAAATTGTAATCCATCTGTCATACCCATGTCATTAAATAAATTTGTGTCCTCATAAACAACAAATACCAACACACACACACAACAACCCTACACTGTCCACTGTGTTTATGTGTGCATCCTTCTCATCCATTTGTCCCGTGCATGCGTGTGAGCACATGTGTGTGTACCGTATGTCAGGCTGTGCAAGACGGCACAGATAAACACAGCGGGTGTGTTTGTGGGCGTGAGCGGCGATGCTAAAGAGCGCAGCCTCAGGTGATCTCTCATAACGGGTGCAGGTTTGGGCCTGAGGCCGTCACACTCCAGCTAATGACACGCTACGATCACAGGATGAAGAGATTAGCATGTGAGAGCTTCTCACAGAAGAACAATGAAACATGACATGAACTGCTCCTCTGACACCGCATGTTGTGTGTCTGCTTCACAATTAATCACTGTTTGTTGTTTAATTAGAGAATTAAGGCTTTATTAATTCTCTTTAGAAATTGTTTGTAGCTTTAGGAGATCTTTTTCCGCACCATTTACTTGCGACTGGCGATAACACAAAAAAAGCACTTTCCACAATACAGAAAGAGAGTATTTAGTGCAGCTTGATCTGCCTCCATTAAGAAACACTTTTGATTAATTTAAACTGAAAAAAACCCCACAAGTTATGTTTTATAAGGTTCGTTTGTTGAAATATTGTTTGTCTTGCTATAATTCGAATGATTAAGTTTGTTGTAAAAAGAAGGGTTGCGCTAACATTTACAGTAAAATACAGAATCTACTTTTAATAGAAAAATATAGAAAGAAGTAAATTTTTTTAGTTTTTTTTTTTAAATTTAAGTTTTTTTTATTTTAAGTATTTTTATTAAGTTTTTTATTTTAAATACTAAATACTGATGACTTTTTTTTAAATAAATTAATAACTTAACTTAAATAAATGCAAAAAGGCAATAAATGAACGAATAATGATGTAAATCAAACACATACTAAAATATATAAAGTATTATTTAATGTGAGGATATATATATATATATATATATATGTGTGTGTGTGTGTGCATAAGTAAATTGTGTGATTATAAATATATGTATTTAAATTTAACATGAATACTTTAACTTACAATTTTCTTTTATTTGTTTATGAAAGTATATTGTAAAAAACTAAATATAATAACCAGTAAAAGTATTTAAAGGGCTAGTCACCCATGTAACCAGTTCTAATGTTCTATTATAATCTCTTCTTTAAAATGAAAATAATTCATTTACTGTTTTTTTTTTTTTTTACTTGAAGACCTGAAAATGTCCACTAACTGAAAAAACACCCGTATATCACACACACACACACACACACACAGAGAGAGAGAATTAGGTTGATAATGTTCCCTCTAAAGTCCAATAATTCATCACTCTTAAAAAAACAAGCACACACACTTTTCCATGAATTTTTCCTCACATTCACCTTGCCGTTCACACGCCTCCCAGTCTCGCCCTCTTGCTCAGACCTGTCGAACGAAACTGCCTCTCTCAGCAGTGTGTGTGTGTGCTGGCACTCGCTCTTATTCCCACTCTCACATGATCATGAGCTGTACTTCCAAATGGACACACCTCACCGCACTATTAAAGCATCCTCTAACACACACACACACACACACACACACTTGATGCATTAAACACTTTAATTTCAAAAGGCACCAAAATCACAAAAATATCGGACGTACAAATTACGTTCTATGTAAATACATTGTACATTATAATTACAATATCAACACGTCGCACATGTCATTATTACTGGTATGTGGACAACTTAGTCTAATTGAAAACTATCCAAATGTGCACAGCAATAATAATTATAATAATGAGTAGAATGGAACATAATATGCGATACAGGGACCCCAAAAAATGGACACTAAAAAGAATAGTTCACCCAAAAATGAAGCTTGGCTGAAAATGTGATCAAGATGTAGATGAGTTTGTTTCCTCCTCAGATTTGGAGAAATGGAGCATTGCATCACTTTCTCAGCAGTGAATGGGTGCCGTCATACTGAGAGTCCAAACAGCTGATAAAAACATCACAATAATCCAGTCGACATCTTGTGAAGCCTAAAGCTGTGTGTTTGTAAGAAATAAATGCATCATTAAGGTATTGTAACTTCAAAATGTGATGCTATAATCCATAATAATGCTTCCTCCCTTTTTTGATTCATATTTTACCTGAAAGCAACTACTTGAAGCATCTGAATGAAGGATGTTAACTGATGGACTGGAGTGCTGTGGATTATTGTCAGCTGTTTGGACTCTCATTCTGACGGCACCCATTCACTGCAGAGCATCCATTGGCGAGTGATGATGTAACGCTACATTTCTGATGAGGAAACAAGCACGTCTAAATCTTGTATGGTCTCAGAATAGGTAAATGTTTAGCTCATTTAAATTTTTAGGTGAACTGCTCCTTTAAGTAACCCTGTTTCTGAATCAGCTGGTGCATCTTTTGTAAAAATAAATGCTACTTAGTTTGATATTTGCCTAATGCAATGACATTGAAGCATTTATCAATCATCTTTGTGGCTGTACAGAATTAAGAAGCCTGTTTGTGATCTTCCCTAATGCAAAACACTGTAAGACATGGAAACCAAACAAGAAATGCATGCCTGCATTACAACAGCAACATTCTGATTATCCAATAACACAGCTGCCTGCAATCAGTTTTTATTCTGACATTATCGCCCTCTAGTGTCTGCCCTACAACAGAACAATCTGTGCGTTTGTAACAGGACGGGATAAATAACGCTCTTCATTGATGGAACAGGATTTTGACTTCACTGCACAATATTTTACAAAACTCACTGTATTATATGCAGTGTTCAGACCATAATACCACAGATAAATCTAAGAGCAAGAGCTTATACGAGTGAAATGTTTAAAGTGCCGACAGCTCTTTACAGACTAGTTATATCATGGCTTTTGGCGTAAGACGTAGTTCTGACCGGTTAAATCTTGTTGAGCTCTGGTGTGTCAGTGGTGGACCGGCACCGGCGTTTCTGTACAGGTGGAGCTTCAGGAACGTGAGCCAGTGGATCCGGGCGGATCAGGAACCTGCAGAACATGAAGAGCACTTTAAGTGATTGATGTTTGAGATTTCCCTCAGCCAGTGTGATTCTTGATACAAATGTTTGTGTGCATCAGGTTTTGCTGACTTTATGAGGGAAAAATGTCTCTGCAAAGTTGCACAAACTTGGCGCACACCTGCAAACACGTATAAATGTGACCAAATGTCCCTATATAAATTAAAAAAAAAAAAAAAATTAAATATTTTTTTATAAAAATATATTTATAAAAATATATTTATTTTTATAAAAATATTTATAAAGTATATAGTTTTTCGCTTTTTATTTTTTATATTTTCCAGTATTCTTTTTTTGTCATTTAATTTTTCTTTTGTCATTTTTAATAGTTTTATTTTGGTATTTCAACTTATTTCATCAACATTTCTAATTATTCTAATTGTTATTTAAATATTTAGATATTATAGTTTTTATTATTATTATTATTATTATTATTTTGTTTTTCTATGCATAGTTTTAATACTATTTTAATCATTTAAAAAAATTGGTATTTCATTGGTAAGTTCAATTTGATTGTTTTTCTATCATTTTTTTTATGTCTATATAGTTTTTATTTAAATGAGAATAGAAAATAAATTTCTTATAAAATAAGAAAATAATTGAAAAAAATCACATATATATATATCTGTATAAAATATAATGTTTATTATATTTTAATGTTTTAATTTTATTTTAATTCTGTGATACAGAAAGTAAATTTTATTTAACTTTTGTATCCCTGGCTTTTGTGTAAAATGTTTTTATTCTGCATTATTTTCTTTATAGAAAACAACTTAAAACAAACAAAACCTTGTGCTATCAAAAACAATACTGCAACAACTATAAATGATAAAGTAGCTCAAAAAAGTAACTGAATATTTCTTTCTTTAGGATATACATTATTGTATTTCGTCAGCCCCTACAGTTTAAGAATAACAACAGTTGAAGAAATAAGGATGTGCTACATACACAACATCATTGAGCTGCAGCAGCGTGTCGGGGGCGGGGTTTATCAGCACATATGAGATAGAGTTCTGCTGGTCATTCAACTCATCTGCAACAGAGATTGGTGAACACATCTGTCACTCAACAATATGGGCGTGGTTACAGAGCCACAGGGAAAGATGAAGCAAATTAACATCTAGACAAGAAAATTTATGCTACAATTTGTTATATGCAATGTAGCATATAGAATACAATTCTGACTGAGAGTAATGAAAGATTAAAATAGTAATCTAAATATGCCACAAAATGAAATCATGGCCAGGCATTTAGCACATTTGCTAGAATCTGGCTTGAATCATCTTCTCCCTATAATTTCCTGTCTTATCTTCTATAAAAACATGTAGATAGAATATAAACCTGCGGCACAAACTATTCATGGCAACACTATAGTAGAGGGTGTTTACCTTGCAAATACCCCAAATTAACTCGGTTCATTACATCACTGGCTGTTAGATTTGAGACATCCTCTATATGAGATGAAAGTTAGAATGAAAAAGAGGAAGAGAGAAATATTTCAAATCAAAATTACTATCTGGAAGTATATCGTCTGATGAAACAAAGGTTCTTCTGACCAAGAATAAAACTCAGGATTCAACATAATCAGTGTTCACAACCCCTTTCAATTCCAGAATCTGATTTCAATTTTCAAGTGAAATGTGATGTGAGAGAAATGTGGGACGGGAGTTGATTTTATCTTCTGAAAAGAGGAAGGTTATGCTGGTTCCTAACCACATTAATACAAACACGACTTGGACAGATCTTTTAGTTTTGTGCCAAAACACAATGACTTTACTCTAGCATAAATATGTTATACATATGGATATTATTAATGAGGTAAGGTGTTTACTGTATCCCGCCGTGTGCAGGCCCAGGTGCTGCATGCGGTTCCTGACCAGCTCCGTAAGCTCCTCCCTTTCTGAGCGCCGTAACACGCCCAGGCGCTGCTGGATGGAGCCGAGGGAGGAGTCGCTCCTCTTCACGCTCCGCCTACTGAGACGCCTTGTCCAGTACATGCTCTTCTTTCTCAGCAGCGGGTGCTCTGATTGGTCACTGCTGGAGGAGCTTCGGGTGAGGATCTTTGACTCCTCCCCCTTCTCCCTGGTGTCGTTTAACCCATCGATGCTGACGGAACCTTGAAACTGCAGGCGACCGTAACCATGGAAACACAAAATACAATGGCAAATATTAATAGCGGCACCATGGAAACTAGAATATAAAGTTAGCAGAGACTGAACACACAGGTGCTGATCAACTGCAGGTGTGAATTAGATAGATAGATAGATAGATAGATAGATAGATAGATAGATAGATAGATACCTCAGATGATGCGTGTGATTCTGTGCGGTAGATTCCGATGGGAATCTCTGAACTAGATGAGCAGAACTTCTGGAAGAGTCTCCCGTACGTCCGGATCCAGAGATCAGCCTCACATACGTGCATCTACAGACACACACACACACACACACACACACACACACAGGAATGTGTTCATAAACACACACTGACAGATCACAGCACACATCTAAATACATACACGCCGTGTGTTGAACTCACAGCGCAGAGGTACCCTGATCCCGGCGTGGTGTCCAGTCCCAGCAGCAGCCTGGCTATCGGGATCATGTAGTCCTTCACAAAACACTCATGTACAGAACAAACCACAAAATGATCAACAAACAAAACCAGTATAACTAATGCATCTCCCTGCACAGCCGGCATCCAGAAATGTTAGATAGAAGAAAATCTGTTTTCAACATTGATAATAATCAGAACTATTTCTTTCTTAAAAAAAAAGAATAAAATCTGGACGCTGAACATTTGGTCACAAGAAAAAAAAAACAGTTCACATATAAAACAGTTGTCTTAAATTGTAATAATATTTCACAGTATTTATATTTTATTGTGTATTTGCTCAAGTAAAAGCAGCTTTAGTGAGCAGAAAAATTAATTCATGAAATGTTATTATTTGTAAATGTCATGTTTAATTCCTGAGCACTAGAGGGCGCTGTAACTGCGTTTATTAGGGAGAATCCAAATGACTCATAACTAAAACACACACACACCTTTACCTGGTACAGGAGTGTGTCCAGCATGCTGATGCTGAAGACTCGACCAGCAGCAAACGGGAGTCGAAACATGAAGGCGAGATTCGAGCCTTTATCACGCTCCTTCTGTCGATCGGCACACATTTTTAAAATAATCCAACTACAAAACTACATTTATTTAGTGCTCCCATCTTCCACGTCTCACCTTCTCGAGTTTGGACAGAGCGAGGGAGTAGCAGTCTTTTGCTCTGAACTGCATGAATCTCATGTTCGATGGGTGAGTCAGTTCTGTGATTATACTGAGACTCGGAAACAACCTGGGAAAATGAGATTTATTTTTACATTGATGCATTTGGCAGATGCTTTTATTCAAAGCCACAAAGCAACATTTCATTAGTTCACGCATTCCCTGAGAATAAGACCCATGACCTTGGGTGATACTGAAACGATACATTATGTAAATTGTGTCAATTTCCATCTGCAGATTGCAGGTCTTTGGTTCTGGTCTCACCTGAACATGGTCTGCACGTTGACGATGGTTTTAGCATCGGCCATATAGTCTTCCTCTGCACTCATTGTACTTTCTTTATCCACCACCACTAGATTATCAGCATACAGAACACCACTCTGCAATAGGCTGTCCAAACTGTCAATCACACAAACATCCAATCAGATATATTCAAATCTAAAGCGACGATTTAAATTGGCTGTCAAAGATAGGGCTGCAAGATTAATCAAAACAAAATTAATTAATATATAAATAAAAATAACAATGATATGGCATAACGCAATTATAGAAGCACAAAGGCTGCATATGCACTGTAGATAATAATTATAATTTATATTAATTATTAGAATTTTTTCCTTAAATTTTTTTACAGAGAAATTAACATTTATTATTTTTGTATACATTTAATAATAATAATAATATTATGTAGTAACACGGATACACAATCACAAATATTTGACCAAATTGTGCAGACCCTTTTTCAATTATGGAACACATTTTAATTTGCTATCATGATTTTATTTGAAAAATCTAATTTTTTTAGTGAATATCAATTCAATAATATTTATAGTATTTCTATATTATAGTATATTCTATTTATAGAATATCAATTAGTAATATTTATTATTTTGCTTAATATTTAATTTAGTAATATTAAGAATTATTATCATTATATTATAATAATTAATATTATTATTGTTATTATAAAAACATTAAAAAGACATTGAAAGCATATTTTAAATATATATATATATTTTTATTAATTTAATTATTTATTTTATATAAAATAAATTTTTAATCAGATTTTTTATTATAAAAAAACTCACATTTTATTTCTACAAATCATGCAGCCCTAGACAAACAGAAGTTTTTTTTGCTCTAACTGTACTTGTCAATGGTGCCACCCATATAATACACCATTGGGAAGCAGGATATGGCCTCAAGGAAGTGGTCATCGGGTCTACAGGAAATAGAAAACATAATAACACTATTGAAACACACTTGAGGTCAATGTGTGTGTGTGCGTGTGTGTGTATGCTTACAGGTTGTCTAACAGCAGGACTATAGGGTTGAGCTCTCGTCTGGGTCTGTAATAGGCTCTTAAAGGCACTATGAAGTTGTAAAGGCCGTTTCCAGCCGTCTCGGCAGAAACAATGATCAGCTTGTTTTTGAAGCCATACGCTTTTGCGTCTTCAAAGGAAACATGCTCACAGCTCTAGAGGGACAGATGTAAGATAAATATGACATGCTGATGTGGTCCAGCGCCACGCACATAATGCAAATACAACATTCAGATGTAGCATATGGAGGCTGGTGCTCACCTGGTCAAGCCGTAAACAGCAGAAATGGGCCTTCTGGGGCAGGAGATGGCAAAGGGTCGGAGAGCTCCCAATGTATGGGGAGTTTGGGGGGTATCCTTTCACAAATCTGAGGAAGTTAACATTAAAATACACACTAAAAGTGTTAGTCTGCATTAAAATATCAACATTTACTTCATATTGCTTCTTCAGTGGAACACAAAAGGAGAAACCTTGATTGATGTGCACATGCTCTGAGCAGCATTTAAAATGTGATTTTGGAAATAAAAAACTCAAGATTTGGATGCTTGTTGTGCTGCACAATTGGGACAAATATTTTGTGATAATATATCAGTATGTACAATAAATGTATTTGTAATATGACTATAAAATAATGAAATAAAACCTTTCTGAAATACTTCAAGAAGGCAACAATATCTTAATTGTACTGATTTGCTTATCTTCAGTTATCTCTTTATAAATTTGAATATATAACTACACATAATTGCTGCTGTCTTAAATGTATTTACTTTGTTATTATTTTTTATTTATTTCATTATTATTATTCTTTTATTTTTTTACTATTATATAATTATTATTATTATTTATTTATTTTTTTCCTTCCTAATTTATTTACATATATGATTGCGTTAAGTGTATATATGTATATTATTTGTACTATACCACAATATTTGCTAATACTACTTTTTTTTACCCTAAAATGAAACAATAAAAGGGGAAAAAAAGAAAGAAAAAAAGAAATAATTAAATAATAATAATTAAATATTATTACGCTTATACTGTAAAATGTGTACTGTACAATTATTCTACTGTAAAATAAAATGTCATTATTATTATTATTTTAGTGCTTTTATTATTAACTAATAAACATAAATATAATTAAATATATAACAATATTATATAAATAATCACATACAAAATTGAAATATATAATAGCAAAATTTCTATAAAGAAATAATATAATAACAAGAAATCTAACTATTATTATTCTTCTTACTGTACTGTAAAATATAATTTTGCAAATTATTATTTTTCATAATTATAATAATTTCATAATTTTATTTTAAACTCAGTAGTTGCCAAAAAAATTGCCCTTTTCCCTTTCAGAATTCAGAAATATAAAAAAACCTTATATGCTTACTTTGCTTGTAAAGTGAAGATAAATCACAAAACCACTGAATTCACACAAATGTTTAAATTGTATTTAAGAGCTAAAAATGAACTCACTCATTAGCTGTTACATCTTCATTTGAATGTCCGGCCTCATCCTCTGATTGGTCACTGAGCAGATCACATGGCAGTAAGGAGGCGGCGTCAGCAAGCTCCAGAACAGGGGCAATGCTCGGGCGGCGGCTTCCTTGTTCGTTCTCTGGGGGCGGAGCCAGTTTGACACCACTCTCAGTGGGACTGGTGTTCTGAAAATCCATAGCAACTGTTCCTGAAAACAAACAATTAAACGGTTAGAACAAAGCCAGAAGGCAAGCCTGCAACCAAAAAAGCATAACAGCTAATGCTAACGCTTTCATTAGCATTAGACCAGAGACGTTCTTTTGAAAAGATGTCAATGGAGTACACAAGTATGATACATTATAGATGCTTATATTTCTATTGAGCGTTCAAAATACAGAATTATAGTAATGGGCCTATTGTGTTCGATGCGCTGTATGCGGTAGACCAATCAAAACAAACCATCTGACCAATCAGAGTGGAGAAGGCTCATAGAAAGTAGGGGTTTAGAGAGACTGCTTCGAACGAATCGTTTGAGAATGGCTGGAAAGTGAGGTGATATTAAATGCATATTTTGGGAAACCAAAAGCATTTTGCTCCTTGCATGCATGTTAATCTATTGTAGGAGACTCCCAAAACATTAGAGCCTTAAAAATGGCATAATAGGGGCACTTTAATGAACCGACAGTCTATCAGCTAATCTTCAACAAGTATTAAACTAAACAATAGTTTGAGATTTAACTATTTTCAGAGTTTACCATAAAAAAATGCATTTTTTTGCGACAGGTGGGATTCAACTCATGTCAGGGCTGCAATTGGTTATTAAGCCACACATGATCTAAGTTAGCCGTTATGCTTTCTCCATATAGTAAGACAATATCTGATTAAAACCAGACCTATGACAACTTCCTGTCTCCCTTCTATCCATTCTTGCTCACCCATGCTAGCAATGATGCTATGAACAGGCAGGCCAGACGGGCTGTTCAAAATATCACAGTGGCTCCGCCCCTTTCCCTGATCTTCTTCCTGTCTGAAGATGAAGGCGGAGTTTTCCTCCTTCGTGATGTTGATGTAGTAGCAGGTGTCGCTGGCAGACATGATGTGGCGCGGTCCAGGGTTCAACAAGATGCTCTTGTTGTCTTCTCTCTTCACACCGATCATACACACGCCGTACCTTTACACACAAACAGACCAAAATAGCTTCACAGCGGGAGTTTAAACACAGTCAAAATGCTTTAAAGCGCGTATAAACCTACTTCTTGTGGGCGTGAAAGGACGCGTAGGTGAAGCTCTTGCTGTTGTACTCTCTGAAGAACATACTGTCACCCAGACGGATATGATACACCTCATTACCTGAACAACGGCCGTACATCCTCTGCCACTGCTCTGGAGACTGCTGGCCCTCTCTGAAAAAGATTTGACATGCTATTAAACGATTTTTCCATTGTATTTCCATTTAACATGTCATAATATTAAACTTAAAGAAATATTTTGAAAAAACATATTTGTAAACAGGCTGTTTTGGGTCACCATTGACTTCCATAGTATTTCCTGCAAACTTTCATGTGTTGGGCAGAACAAATAAATTCATTCAGATTTGAAACTACTTGAGAGTGAGTAAATAAGATTATTGCTACACTAACATTTAAATAATTTGATGTCGTAATTTCTTCTGCTCACCTGTACAATTGTGTAATAATATTACAATTTTAAATAACAGATGTTTTATTAAATATATTTTAAAATATAATTTACTCCTGTGACACAAAGCTAATTATATATTTATTTATTAATTATATATTATTATATTTTCAGCTAAAAAAAGAAAAGAAAAAAATTCTTATTAATATAAAGCTTTATTTTTGTGGAAACTGATTTTTTTCAGGTTTCTTTAATGAATAAAAAGTTCAGAAGTAATCTTTACTGGCCCTTTTTATTAATTTAATGCATTTTTGCTGAAAAATAATAACTTTAATCACTTATTTTTACATTTCTTTAGTTTGTGAAGTTAAAAAACACATTTTCAAAATAAAACTAGTTTTGTTTAGTTTTTTTAATAAACAACAGAGAAAACAAACGGCATGTTCAGAAAAAGTTGGCAGAAAAAACATGGTAATGACTAAATATGTGTTTGGAAAACCTGTCTGAAAACAGTCAACATTTTTAATTTCAGAGCACTAACAGAGTCGTGACTCACTGTCCTCGAGATGTGTGGACAAGTAAAGTAATAAGTGTAGACGTCGCCGGACACAAACAGTTCAGAGCCAGCATGGCGTATTTAAACTCTTCTTCACACACAACGTGATCTGCAGAAAGAAACAGACATTCTGCTCAGAGCCAAGATGGCTGACCACTGACTAACATGAGTCACTCAAGGGCTTCAAATGGTATAGAGAATGAAAGTGAGAAGAAAAGAAATAAATAATGCAGAAAAAATGGAACAATATTCAGACAAAGAATGTTAAATAAAGGCAAATAAATACCTGCAAATTTAACATGGAACTTGTTTTCGGGTTTGAGAATCTGGACGTAAAGAGGACAGTTCGGAGCGAAGTCTTTCACAGCCCAGGCCCTCAGAATGGTCTGGTGATCCTGTCAAAATATCAGTACTAATCAATATCTGTGTATTAACTAATACTAACCAGTCATAATGGGCAGTTTTTTGAGAAATAGATTTAAGCATCATCTGAAAGCTGAATGAATAAACGATTTGAAAATCTGGAATCTGAGGGTGCAAAAAAAATCATAATCCCCTTTGTGCAAATTAAGTTCTTAGCCATGCATGTTACTAATCAAAAATAAAGTTTTGATATATTTACGGGAGGACATGTACAAAAAATCTTTATGGAATATGATCTTTACTTAATATCCTAATGATTTTTGGCACAAAAGAAAAATGTATGATTTTGACCCATATAATGTATTTTTGGCTTTTTCTACAAATATACTGTAATACTTATAACTGTTTATTTTGGTCTAGTGTGACATATATACATTTGATGATGAATTAAATCTGTACAAATAATACCATGTGAAAGTGTATATATATATATAAATACACACACACTACCGTTCAAAAATGTAATTTATTCCTGTATCACAGGAATAAATTACATTTTAAAATATACTCACACAAAAAACACTTATTTTAAATTGAAATAATATTTCACAATATTACAGTTTCTGGATTTTTAATCTAATAAATGCAATAAATTGATGAGCAGAAGAAACATCTTTAAAAACCATTAAATATCTTACTGACCCCACATTTTTGAACAGTAGTGTATGTAATGTTGTCAAATTAGTTATTTTGTTTATTTCTTATAGTTTAATGTTGTATGAACATTATGTTTCTTTCTTTCTTTTTTCTGTTTGCTTGTTTTTTGTTGTGTCTTCATGGGTTAAATCTGCTTTTGAATCTAATTAATGTTGTGTGCTTTTTCTTATTTTTCTTTTCTTGTATTTTTTTTTTTTTCAGTTTTAGTTTGTTTTTGTTTTCGAAATTTTTAGATCTGCCTTTGAATTGCAGAAAAACATTATGTGCACTCTTCTTTCTTCAGTTTTTCTGTGTGTATTGTATGGTTAAATCTGCCTTTGGGTCGTTTAATAGAGCTAAAAATCAACACTGAATATCAGATATTAGAGAGAAAAAAACCCCTATCAATCAATAAGAATAATCTTACCAGGTTTGATATTACAATCATTATTACCAGATAATACTGATGTGTAACTTCATCCCTACACATGAGCAACAAATAAAAGATCGTTGATTTGTGTAAACACTCACCGCTGCCATACGATCAGCTTCATTCCTGCTGCTGAGAATGAAACAAGCTTCTGCATCGTCCATCCTACAGTACAAAATCGACCAATCACAGAGGGCTATTAACGAAGCACACCAATCACAGAAGCCATTTTGCTCTCCTTCCAACAGAGTAAACTAGTCTTGTGAACAACAAAAAGTAAGATAAATTGTGAGAGCAGGCTTAAATGCAAGTATATAAGAGCACAGAACCAACTACTGCCCAGTGATTTGTTTTTCATGAATTCTATCCATCAGTTGTTGCAGCTCTATGAAAAACAAATAAGACCGTATGTAAATTGCAATGCTGTGATTGGTCAGAGAGGCTGTCACTCACTTGGCTCTCAGTAAATCCTGGTTTTTGAGGGCGGAGCCTTGAAGGTAGATGACCCTCTGTGACCAGAGAGGAATCTGCAAAATCCTCCTCACCTGGACGTCCACCTCACATGGACACAAGATGACCACGTAATAATCCTAAACATGCACAAACACAACGTCAAACACTGTAAACATCAGACAAGATGGACAAAATGACAGAAAAGACCCAAGAATAGACAGAATACACACCTGCGTGTGAGGATGAGCATAGAATTCATTGAGAAAGTCCATGAGAAGGTCGATTTTGAGAGTACTGACACATAAAACCACATGTCTCTCTGTCTGAGCCCGATGTCTGCTGTAGTTACCTCCTGACTTCTGCCTTTCCATCCACAGATAGATCAACTCCTCAAACTACAGCCAGAGGAAAAACACTCGTGGTAAAAAACAAAAACACTTCAAAGATCATGGGCATAGTCTAGTCATTATTAGAGTAGACAGGAAGTAGAATAAATAAACAAATACGTGATAAATAAAATAGGTTTTTGAATTTGAAAAATACAATGATAGTGGTTTCTGAAAATACAGAAGCTTTATTTCTTGTTTGGGTTTTAAAAATAAATGCTTCGAAAGGTCTTTAGCTGTTTATAGTCAAGACGGAGAGTAAATAAAACGAAATAAATGACAAAAATAACAAATTCAATTAAAAAGAGAAATAATCTTGATAATAAAATGGCATGTTTTGAAAAAGTAAATGAAGAAAACCTAACTTTTAATAAAGAAATTAATTCAAACATTATTATAATAAAACATTTTAATATAAAATTAAAAATATATGAAATTATATACATTTGCTATGACAGACTGTAAATTAAAAAAGTGTGAAATTAAATTAAATATGAAAAAACAAATAATACAATTATAATCTTGACTTGAAAAGGTCTCTAGAAACGTTTTGCAAATACTTACCAGACAAACTAGAAAACCATATTTTCTTGTTTCAACAATAAAGGCAAGTGAGTTTAAATAATGCTTAATTGGCTCTGTGCATAAGACGGCACCGGTTAGCTTCGGCGATGCCAATGTGTGCATGCTTCCAGTCTTGCAACATTTGCATTTACTGCAAGAGAAACTTACATACGAAACCTGGCTAAACAGACATAGTGAAGATTTTTTAATTTAAATAGCAAGTAGTGGTATATCAAAGAAATGAGAAAACATCCTCCCTGTATCATTGTGTACCTCTGCTCTGTGTGAAAGTCACCAAGATAAAACGCGGAGATTGCTTGATTCTTTCTTCAGTTGATTATGCAGTTCAGCAGTTGAAAAGCATTGTTTTGATACATTCAATCAGTGCTTGATTCCTCCTGACCTGTAGAGGCAGCACCACCAGGGCCACACAGATCATCACCACCACCAGCAGCTGAGATGGCCAGATCTGAGGGGTCACATCTCCGAAGCCCACCGTAGAGAAGGTCACAATGCAAAAATACAAGGCGTTGAACAGAGACAGACTCTTCTTACCAGCGCGCTCTAAATGCTGGATACCACATGTGCTGAAATAGACAGAAAGACCTCAGTGTAGCTGATGATGAGACACAGAGAAGAAGAAACTGTACTGTACAGGTGGGCTTTTTACCTGTTGAAGTAAAATAAAATATACAGCATATATTGGGGTTAAGCAAGATGCATGTAACGTATTGGCTGGTATTTGTTAAACCCCGCCCTCCTTAGATACTGTTGCTAGCTTTGTCAAACGTTTCTGCCAGTCAAATATGAAAAGAAGCTATAAAACAAAATAAATTAAAACAAAGCATATAAATCAATTCTCAAAATAAATTGTGTATACCAAGCACAACAGATAAAAACTTAAACAGAAAATAATAAATAAAATAAAATAAATTAGATAAAAACTACTTAAAACGAAAACAATCCTGACATTACTATATATTAATATATTTTTAAAAATATCAGGAAGCAAAACAAATACATTAAGTCTAATGTGCTGAGACAGTAAATAAAATCTTTTGCACAATTTTTAAAATAATCTTGACAATAAAATCATCTGTGCTGAAAGAGAGCAAATATAAATCTTAAATATTTTAATTACAAATATTTATTAATATCATAAATATACAACAATTACAAAATAAAGTGGCATATGCTGAAAATTATGCATATGCCAAAAATATTATAAATACATATAAAATAAAAAAATCTAAATTTAAATAAATGGTGATTGGAGAAATTTGCAAGGTTTTCTAAAACGAAAGCAGCTTTAACATGTGAGTACTCATTGAACAAATATTTAAAGAATATCAATATATAAATTTTGGGATACATCGTCTCACTCTAAACCAGAGACAAATGACTCTTACCCAGTGAATACGAGACATAAGAGAGTGCAGATAAGAATGAGGACCTGGTTGAACATGGCTGAGTGGGTTCTCTGAATGGCCCGGTGTAGATCATTCTGTAACACCATAAATATTGTCTGTAAATATCAACTGGCTTCTGCACATCATTGCAAAGACACTGGCGTGGGTTTATTTGGGAATGGTTAACACTCACTATCATGCTCTCCAGAGCACACTTGGCCAGCCAGCAGTTGAGAAACACTGGGATAAACAGGTTTCTGAGGGGAGGCCAGAAGATCTGACAGAGAGAGACAATCATACAGTAGAAGTCAGACTATTTTAATATCAGATGCAGTTTGAGATATTATTCTGAACATGCTTCTTACCGTTATGATGAAAGGGACAGTATTTAGCATCTCCAACAGGAAAGACACCTGAAATATCTGCTCCCATATATTACCCTGAAAAAAAACACAAGCCGCTTTAAACATCAGCAACCAATAACTGCGGTTGTGCCAAAGCAAAATGCAGTAACTAGACACTTCAGATCTGAGATTCAGAGTGTGAAAAATAAAGAAACACATTAATACTTGTACACAAACTCACCTTGTA
Organism: Enteromius viviparus; assembly: GCA_032353835.1. NCBI lineage: Eukaryota > Metazoa > Chordata > Actinopteri > Cypriniformes > Cyprinidae > Enteromius > Enteromius viviparus. The sequence continues at coordinate 25,048 of JAUCNO010000359.1, forward strand.
GCTGAGGTACATTAACAACATGGCCTCCATGAAACTGATGGATGCTACAATCACCTGATGAAAACATAACACAAGACATTACAGATATCATTTCAAAGATTAAACTCAAGCACAATTTATTATACAGAAGCCATAAATACCAGCATTTCAAGAGCAAAACGCTAGATAATAAGAAGCGCTTCTTATTATCTAGCGTCAAAATCGTGCAAATGCAACAAAAACATGCATTTTTGCACCTTGAACAATCAAATTTAAATTGTTATCTATCAAATATAATATACAAATAATTAAATAGCATTAAATGTGAAGGATCTGTAAAATGTGTAGTCTTTGTTTTGTGTATTATTAGACGGTACTTGTATTTTGTATCATTGTACTATACAGGCATAAATATTGCACTTCATTAACTTAATTAAAAGTGAATGTACACTCATTCATGGATTCAATATATATATATATATATTAAGTTCTAAAGATTATTGTATGTAAAAGAGTATTGTATATGTACATTAAGAAATAATCACTTTTCTGTCTTCCTTAAAATGTAATGTTTTTTCAGTGTGTTACTTGCTATTTCTTTGCAATAAATTGTAAAATTTACTTCTTTTCATTATTAAGTGAGATTTTTTTTTTTACACAACAATTTATTTTCAGTGTAGCGGCAATCATCATCATTTTGAAAAAATTGTGAAAGCGAGGTTCGAAGCAAAACCTTGTGTGCTGAAGTCACATGACTTGCCAGTTTGATTCTGAACTACAAACAAAAGACTGGTAAATGTTTAATAGCTTCGTGAAAAACTGTTTCAAAGGCTAAACAAATGCATTTAAATATAAATAGTAACACTACACTAGTAAAACGAACTCAACAATAAACAATATATTTCCCCTTAATTTATTAACCTCTCAAAAAACTCACAGTGAACTATTTAACAGATACAACTTTTGATTTTAATAATGTATTAGAAAATGTTAAGGCTAATAAATAAGGCTAATAAAATGTTCATTAACTAACACTAGTCAATCATGACACGCAGAGGTCTGTTATTTTACACAACATCTGCTAAAACTAATAACACAGGAACACCCAGATAATATCCTCTCCACCACTGATGTTTTGTGTCTAATTATTTTCTTTTGTGGCAAGCAGCCGTGTAATAATTATATACTGAGATAGAGATAATGTACATCCAGCTGGTTGTAATATACTGAAAAGACTGTCAGGCGTTATTCTGCGATGTGTATTATTCCCTACAGAAACCTTATTGTAAAGTGTTACTATATAAATGTTTGCTTTTCTTTAGACTCACCTGAATGGCCCAAACTGGTACTTTTCTGTCTACCCAGAATATCAGCTCCCTGGGAGAAAGAGGCAGATTAGAGCCAATATATTAGAATTATGAAATCAACCTGGAATCACATCTGCATAACTGAAAGCACAGTTTGACGCTGGTAGTTTGTCTCACCAGTTGATCTCGTTGGTCTGCGTGGTGCTGTTGCAGTTGACGCTGTAGAGAGAGGAGGTGTGGGTCTCTTACTGTGACACATCAATCTATAGGGGTATTTTACTGCAGCATAAGAAATGATTCACTGATTTTCTTTAAATATGAATAAATATTCTCTAATACCAGGAAAAAATTAGTCATGGTAATCATGCTCTACAAGCCAGTTTAAGACCAAAAAAAAAACATTCAGGCCATCTCAGATGTAAGTGATTTTTTCTTCACTAGAATGGTAAAGAAGATTTCTAGCTGACACCGTGGTCCTTTGGTGAGTCATAAAATGCGAGTAAATGTCTACGAAAAAAAATAATACTTATAAGCCGATTTTTTTTTTTAATGGATGAATCAGCTCACGAAATCAGATTGAACATCTAAAACAGTTACTCAATTAAAACTCACTTTTAGATGCTCTCACTCAAAACGAACCAAAATAGTGGTGTTTTTGATCCTGTGAAAAATCGACTAATTCAGAGCTCCAGTACCTCCAGCACTTACTAAACTGAGAAATCAGTTCAACCCAAGACAAGTTAATTCCCTTTATAAATTTTAAACATGTAAAACATACTAGTTTAACATCATTCATTGTGTGCTTTAATAACATAAGATATGTTATATCATTGCATGATCATGTAAACAAATGTGATTTTTATTACATTTTTTAATTAACAATCAGGTGGTTATTTGAACCAGTTCGTTCAAACCAAATTATTGAAAGAACGAGTTCATGGAAATTAAAAAGATAAACAGGCAGTCTTTCTATATTTATTTATTTTTTATCTTAGTGCCACTCTTGAAACTATAGATCACTCTGTTTTAATCACCCATTTAGAGACTGTCTTTAGAGTTTCTGATTCCGCATTGAAGTCCTACCTCTCCAACTGCAAGAAGTTTATTGTGATGGGTAGTTGCAGGTCTAAGGTCAGTGTGGTGCAATCTGGTGTTCCCCAGGGATCAGTTCTGGGCCCTTCACTTTTTAGTATTTACTTTTTTCCATTTGGCCTGAACACTTTACCTTTTATGCAGATGACACTTAAATATATATACATTCAAAACCTACTATTAATCTCTGTTCTTTCTTAATGTTTTACTGAGATTTAAAAAATGGATGTCTGAGATTTTGATACTTGAAGACTAAAATTATGCTTTTTGGTTCACCTCACCAGCTGCGCAAAGCAGGTTTTGCTTTACAGTTTCAAAATAAACTAAACTTTCTCGCACAGATTGATCTTTTCATTTCATAAGACCTCAATATATCGCCAAAAGCCATACTTAATATGGTCTTGCCTGTATTTTTCTTTTTGACTCTCAAATAATGTTAGACTTGCATTTTATGAATCACCATAGTCCATGGATTCTTTTCTTTACTGAAGAAAAAAGTCACCTTTAGATTGCTTGAGGGTGAGTAAATTAACAGCATTTTTTTATTTTTGGGTACACTATTCCTTTAAGACAGTTCTGACCATGTGTGGCGGAGCTGGGCTGGATTGTCCGTCATGACTCGAATTATGTAAAGAACGCATGTCAAAAGCTTCAGGCAGAAGTTAAATATCCGGATCCTTAAACCTGGAGGTGAAAGGTCAGTGCATTTAAAAGCCATAAAATAGGTTCAAAGTTAGGAATAAAGGTTTAGAGGTAAATATGTACAGTTCGGGCAGACTTACTGGATCTTTGGTTTTTGATAAAGAAAAGTTTGAGTCTCTCTTTAAACGTGTTCTCATCCACATAAAACTCCACATGGACCCTGCAGGAACAAAAACATGTTTTATAACACCAATATCCAGTCAACAAATCACTGAGTAATTAAACTTGGTAAAATCTGAATATCGCATAAAAACATTTGCTAATAAAGCCCTGCTTCCATCCCATGTGTTAAAGAGAACAAAGTATCAGTAATAAAATAATAAAGAGCTGCTGCACCAGAGGAAGCCTCTTTTTCCAATTACTTGCGCCTCAGAGCATGCAGATGAATGCTGCAATAAACGCTGCTGACGAAAACTGCTGCTGCTTTCAGAGATGAATGGCTGATGTTTGGGAATGCACTGATGTGAGAAAATTATACCAAACCATGTAGATTCAGGCTTTTTTAGATTGACTGAAACAACATTTGAGAAGATATGCAATGAAATGGCACCAGTCCAGTTCTCCAGACACATGATCTGTTGATGCATAATCACATTGTGTTGGATTTTATTCAGTAAATGCGTTTCCATTTATTTTCGATATGTTTTCTTTACACAGAAAAAAGCCATTTTTACATGTATTTTTATGTGCATCATGCCATTTCCATCCAGTGTCATAATCCAACACTTGCACAGAAATATAGTACGAAAATAACTATTGATACACAATTTTGAAGTGTGACTTAACTGACCCAATACTTTTTGGGGACACTCTAATGCATTTATTTACAAAGGACAACAAATCATGTTTCAACCAACTGTACTTGCAATGCATATGCAGACAAATAGAGATTGAAAGTGGGAAAAGAAATGTTTGCTTTATCATAAAAGCTTTACATTGGTGAAGGTGGGTCTGCCAGCAGCGCTGCGTAACACAGTCAGTGTGGGTGAAAGTGTGTATTCGTGTGGGTAGATGAAATACTTTTAGAAAGTCTGGAAGTGTGACACGCTAAACTCCATTTAATACTATATTTAACAGCATTTTGTAAATTATTTAATAATTATCATCATGCATGTATATTAGTACTATTTAAAAAATAATGAGTACAAGCACAATTAGATTAAAAATGGTGAAATATGCACAATTTTAATCTAAAATCTTTTTAAAAAGCAGACACATTATGCACCAAATACTCATGTAGCTATTGATGTTAAGTGATTACAATGCATAAATCATGTGGGTGTGAAACCAGTTAGTGATATTTTGATGACTAAAGACTTTTTTTGCACCATGTTTTACTCTGTTTACATAGTTCAGCACTAAGAGCAATTCTCTGCATTACAATCCCAGACATCTTCACTGGAGATGCGATGTGTCTGCTAGTTCCCATGGAGACCACAGGAGCCGTGGTTTTATTTGCCATCATAAAGTGAGATGAAGCCATCAACATTACGACCCGTGTCCAAAATATTCCATATGTTTCTGCTAGAAAATTCATGGGTGATTGTATTTAGCATGGGTTACATATGAGCACTGTGAAACTAATCTTACAAAGAATACTAAAATAAACTTTGACAACTAAGTCAAATCCACTACTGTTTTCCAGCTTGAGGAAAACACCAAATAAGCCAGACTCGGTGAACATTTGAAGGTATTCAATCATGCACAAGACTGCAGTGACTCTTAGAGATGTCGTATCCTACCTCTGCCCAGCATCGCTACCAAAAGAGTCCAACCTCCAGTTGACCAGAGCCGGGTTAACCCAGGACGGCACTGCATTCTTCTGTTCCATAACAGAGAAAACCCAGAGGCTTTCTAGACGAGGATGTGCGGAGATCTGAGCTGAGAGGATTGTTATGGAAGTACATAATCTACAGCGGCATGGTTCAAAATAACCCGCCCACACACTCTTGATTGCAGGCGCGCAAGCGTGCTTTTCCCTGCCAGAGTTCTGCTCAGTCTCTTTCTGTCGTGTATGTCTTTGCATTAGAATTTCAATGCACTTGAATTGTTTATTCATTGTGTTAGCATCTCTTTGTGGAAAATAGGCAGGCAGAAGTTGGACGTTTTGGACTTGCAAAACAGCTGTGGCAAACCTATCATTATGTGCATTCTGTTAATGCATGAAGCTTATTAAACATGCATGATTTCTGTATAGTGAATGATTGTCATCATAGCAACGTGCCTCAAGCGTGTATGTCTTTGCGATGGCGGAAAGTACAAATGATGTGCTTACAAAGACAACTCTGAATGGAGGAGCAACTCAAACTCACCAAGAGATAATTGAAATATTTCAGTCAAATGAGCAGTTCTTTGGCTTATTCCTGCTTTTCACCTTTCCGCAGTGCCCACCCTCTCTCTCCCTCCTGTTCTCAGGAAATTACAGATAATAACCTGCTCAAGAGGCTATTTCTGTCGTTCTAGAGAGATGTGGCCGTGTGCCCACACACGCGCGCCCCGAAGAGACTTTTTCTTAATATTCAAGGCTTGCCAGAATCGAAGAGCCAAGGACACACTTGTTCTCTTGTTCAGCAGTTTAAAGAACAAACACAGGCATGACAAGATTTTGAGATTTTCTGTGGTGCAAACTCAACACAGAGATCCTTGAACGTTGTAGCTGCAAGCCTAAGTGCATTGTATAGACCCATTGCCACCCATTGAGTTTTAAGAAAAGTGCAGCCCTGGTTGGTTACTAAGACATCAATAAGTGTTTTTAGCATGTTGCAGTGCGATTGCTTATTTTACATACAATACTGAAATCCCACACTGCCCAATCAGATGCTACATTTGAATTGGACTATACTTCATGTCCATTAAAAAAAGAACGTGCTTTATGATATGAATATAGGTAATATGAACCTAGTGGCTGGTATTTTCAGTTCCATAAACCTGGAAGACTTTCCAAATGTATAAGCAGTTTTTAGACAGGAAAATTTTAAATAGAAACAAAAGAATTAGTGTGGATCAACAAATCATTCATAAATTAGGCTACTGCCATGTGTGAATACTATGTAATGTAGTGTATAAAAAGTGAGTGTAATCGAATTATAAGCATTTAAAATGTAATATAATTACAAGTACTTAATCCAGATGAATCAATTACTTCCCAGCACTGGTAATAAACATCACTATGCATGTACCTGTCATCATGAAATGTCTGATCTCCTAGCAACAGGTCTCGGAACCGGAAGTAGGTTTGAAGGGATGGAACCACAGATGCTCCAGCGGTCACATCGAGGTCCTGCACATTTAAGACCACCCCTCTGCCCCCACATCTTGGACTACAGTGAGAGAAAAGACAGAGTGGCAAAGTGACTATGTGACATTTGAAAAAGCAAGCTAAAGTTTCTTTTGAAGAAAAGCATGTGACGTTTTGAGGTTAATAACTGCATTCCCAAGACAAACTGTGCCATAATAAAGCAGTTTAAAAGTATTTTAAAAAATGAAAGAAAATTAACATAACAAAGGTTTATCTGTCTATCTATCTCGTTTCAAACTTTGATGAGACATCTCTGCGCGCACTTTACCTCTGGCGCGCGGTGCGCGTGCTCCCATCATCGTATTCAAATGTGTGGTTGGTGTAGCACGCGCCGCTCATCTTTTCATCCGGCGCGGTTGGAAACGTCACTGTCACTTTATCTTCCTCGTGAGCCAGAGCGTCAGGCATCGCGCGCTTTATGATTTGGAAAAAATCCGTTATCCAGTCAACGTTCAAACCGTCCACATTAAGTAGACGGATAAAAACTTTCTGAGGTAAAAGTATGTTAACCAAAAAACATGTTGAGCAAATATCAAAGCGTAATCTGAAAAATCAGCGGATCTGACATTCAGTCAAGCTTCACTTGAGCTTTATGGTTTTTAAAATAAAACCTGTGGCGCGTACAGAAGCCTCTCAACTTCTACATCAAATAACATGAGAGGTAAGATCGTCGTGGCATTTTAAAGTGTCAGACACAGCGCCGTGTGCTGGACAGCCTTGAACAGCATCTTATTCATCAGGAATAACAACTATTACTCTGTAAAAAGACATCAGGACTCTTTTTTAGTTGCCAAGGCTACATCTATTCACAGTAACATAGCAACAAGAGTTTTAGACTCCATTAAAAAAAAGGCTACTGCATTGAATGATGTTTACCTGTACGTTAAAGGGTTGCCATAGTCATGGGAATTTTTGAGGTTCCCCCTGTCTGAAAAAAGTAATCAAACTTCTATATTTAAAATAATTTCACCTAAAATATTTATTTGGTTAATAATTAATTAAAGTTGGTCAAATTAATTTCTAAACATAAAAAGTACCAAGCAGTGCTATTTGTTTTCTTACTTTGACATCTTTGGTACCAAATGGTTACCATAATCATTTTCCACTGCTGGATTGAAATGATCTAAAACGGAATAACACAGTACATAAACACAGTACAACATCATTTTTGTGAGGGTCAAGGAATTATACAGAATTTCATTTCACTTTGTTTATTAACATGCATATCATCAGTATACTTTGGTCAATAAATTTTACACAGCCTTCATCAAAGCCACATGTCCACCTGGATGCTTGGATTTCATGCTGCCAAAATGTCTATGAGAAAATATAATGAAAATGAAAATGTGAAAGATGAAGAGAAATTGAGTATGAAAGAGTGCAGCTCTATATAACACTTTAACTCTATATATAAATGGATAGTTCACCCCCAGTTCCAAAACAGTTTCTTTCTTCTGAGGAACATAGATGGAGAAGATATCTTAAAGAATATTAGCAACTAAACAGTTGCTCACCATTGACTTCCAAAGTATGGAAAAACTATATGGGTGTCAAAGGGAACATCAGCATTCTTCAAAATACTTTTTGTTCAGCAGAAGAAAGAAATTTGGTTTGGAAGGGCTTGAGGATGAGTGAATGATAACGTTTTTGGGTAAAATTACCATTTACATCCATTCTGTGATCAACGATCAATACTGGAAGATGGCTCATTGGTAGATTTTGTAGGTTATACATGAATAAGTCACTCTAAAATAATACACACCTCCAAGAGTTTGTCTCATGGTCATAAGCCTCCATGGTTTTAAGGTCACGTACACCATCAAATCCTCCAATAGCCAGTAGAAAGCCATTAAACAGCACTAAAGAGACCTGTGCATATCACACCAATTTTTTTTTTTTTACAAAGACCATTATTAAACCACTTCAGAATCATATTGTTTGTGCAAGTTTGAAATGGCAAGAGACTACATTAGCTCTTATTCCCCCTAACCTTAAATCTCTTGTTGTTCATAGCCCTAACTGGGCTCCAGCGGAGAGTGTCTGGGTCGTATTTCTCCACGGTGCTCAGTGACAGACCAAGTTCATCTCGTCCTCCAGCCACATACAGACATCCAAGAAATACGGTGCTTCCTGAAGCTTCCCTCGCAGCGACAATAATAACAAAATCTACTGAAATCAATAGTCCAATCTTTCATGAATGACTATTTGTATGACAGTTCGATGACAAAAGTTGATGTAAACGGCCACCTCTCAACGCTGCTCAAACAGGTGACATCATCAGACCCTCCCACAGTATAGATAGCTCCGCCCAGAGCACACACCCCTGGGTCACTGCGGTGATGGAGCATAGGAGCAGTCATTTTCCACTCGTTATACTGTGGGCAGAACTGCTCAACTGGACATGATGGGTCATCTTTACTCCAGCCTCCAACTACGTACAATTTATTAAAAAAATACAACATATGCAAAGAGAAAAAGAACTAAGATTTCTTTGTGATTTCATACTTTACTGTATATAAAGTATTTTCCATTTATATTTATAGTCGCTAGTGGCAGCTGACCAAACTTCTTTAAATGTTTAAGCAGGTGTAGAAAAGTCATTGACAAAGAGATTGATATAAATACTGACCTACATAAATCATGTCAAAGGGTTTTCCTTTAGATGAGACTTTATTTCTCATGGAGTGGCTGTTGCTATGGCAGTGACCCTTGGTGCTGTGCAGGTTGGTGCTATTTTTGATGACCAAGAGGTCCTCATCTTCTTTAAAGGGTCTGCTGAACATACACACACGAATAAAGAAGGAAATTCTGAAAAAGCATATCAAGAGAAAACATACGCAAACTCATCACACTTAAAACACAGTGGGCAAACAACAAAACCCCCATCTGTTCTGCTGTGAATAAGCTGTACACTAGATTACAACACTGATGATGAATCGGAAGACTGCAGCTATTGCTTTCGTTGGGACTTGAACAAACCTCTAATCAAATCTCGAAGTAAACTTCAGCACATAACTAAATCCAATTGCACAGTTTGTTGAGAAGTTGTATGTCGACAGAACTTGGTTTTATATGAAAAAAGGGGGAGTGCTTAAAGGGCTAGTTCACACAAAAATGAAAATTCTGTCAATAATTATTCACCCTCGTGTCGTTCCAGCTCATAAGACCTTCGTTCATCTTCAGAACACAAATTAAGATATTTTTGATGATGTCAGAGAGCAATTTGACCCTCAACAGACAGCAATACAACTGAAGTGATCCCAGATCCAGAAACATGGTAAAAAAAGTCCATGTGACATCAGTGGATCAACTTCAGTTTTGCGACGCTACAAGAAAACTTATTTTTTGTGCAAAGAAAAGCAAAAAAACCATCATATACTGTAATTAACCATTCTTCTCTTATGGCTTGCGTCTTCCACCATTTAGGAGAATATTAGTGCTTAAGCGTACGTTTACAGCCGCAGATTACGCACATGGGCTTGCTTTACCCGGATGTAAACGAGGCTGATTAGGTCAAATACGTTAAAGCTTGCGTATACAATACGTTGAGATAGTCTCTAAAATGGCTGAAGACGTAAATCATGGGAGAAGAGGGTGAACTAACCCTTTAATATGCTGACTTTTTACTTTTAGGCTACATATGTGTGGTTTCTGTCACTTAAAGGCATTGTAAGTGATTTGGTTCAGTGACATTTTTGGTTATGCTGGTTGAAGCTCTTCACATCCTGATCGATCACTAAGTTAAGTGGTCTAAACGTATTTGTATTTACATTTACATGTCAGTGAAAGGCATAGGACCGTGGGCTATGATTTGAATACCTTCGTAATAGACATGATACAACATAAATGCATCACGGTGCACTGTATTGCAGAGCGAGCGAGAATGAAAGGTGTTATTATTGTATATTATTCTCTTTGTACTGTAATATTTCCTCACTAGTGAATGAGAAGTTAATCTGACAGCCTATAGGCTCTGGTCAAGTTCAAGTGTTTTGGAGCAGGCGTGTTATTTCGTCATTGATGGTATTCATATTATTTGATTATTTGTAGCTTACACTTTCAAGAAAGCATTTGCAGTTGGTTTGTGAAAAATGTTTATGAACTTCTGGGCTGAATTTTTGTTGCATTTACACCTCTTTTTTAGCCTTACACAACCATGTTTGGTCCAAACTGCATTTCTGAATGAGAGCAGACCTTTACCGATCAATCTTTTCTGATATGCACCGGCACAGTTGTGAGTCACACGTGTGGGTGTAAGTCGAATGCCCTTGACTCTGTCTGCTTTTACTGTTCGTTCTTTTCTGGTGCTCCGTTCTTTTCCGTTTCTGCGCAGTTTACAGGGCTATGTTAGATAAGTGCAGTGTTTCAGCATGACAACAGCTGAGAGAATGGGGCTTGTGCATGTCAGGGGTCGCCTCAGTGAAATATATCACTTGTCAACAAACATTGCACCACATCGCACACGTCTGCAGATTGCACAGAATGCAGTCTTCACGCGCACACAGACTGACAAGAGCAAATAATTGCACTGACAATCAAAACACAATCAAGTCGCGACAACTAGTCACTCCTGTCACCCTGAGAAGTGTTTGCACTGACATATAACTTAATACCATGAAATCCTGAGTGCTAAACCGGTCACCGATTCACCATACTGCTTCCCTATGCCGATAATGAAATCATCACCCTGGCAACCAGTGTTGTTACCATGACAACCCAGAGCCGAAACGGTTTCACAACCAGTCATCATGGGTTTCTGGCAGATATCACACTCAACCAATGACTTTTAAAACTCATAATTATCAGAGACAAAGACTGACAGAAATGGGAATGCCCTATGGAGTGTGATTTGTGGTCCCACAATCCTTTTGCCTGGGAGTGAGTTGTGACACAAGTACAGTCTACTGACTTTTTAGTCTTTCCTTTCTAAATCTTTATTAATATTCACGAAACTTAGAAGGTTGTTACCCCAGAAGTGGAAAGTAGTGAAGCCTTTTACTTTGGTCAAGTAAATTTGAGAATTATCTGTACTTTATTAGTGTGTTTTTCTTTCAGAAATCTTTACTATATTCCAAAGCATAATGTTATGCTTTTTACTGCACTACATTTCATATATATTAACCTTTAATACATAAGAATAAAAATGTTGTACTTTCTTGTACTCAAGAGCAAAGGTATTAAAAAGTATTAGATTCTGAGTAATTGAGTATTAAATTATATTTATTGTGAAAGGTCGTGCAGTATAAAGTATAATATTACGCTTTGAAATGTTGTAAAAGTTTTCTAAAGAAAAAAAAATGTTTTATTGAGTGCATACATTTAAATAATGTACTTTGGAAGAAGAGTAAAAATACTTCACTACTATCCGCCTGTTATGGATTTGCAGGGAAAGGAGATCGTGTCGTGGAGTACCAATATCACCTTTTAATAGTAATAAACTTGTAAAACATAAGGTTCAAATCAGGAGATCTTCAAAACAAGTACCGATTAATAATCGAGACTGAACTCAGAGAACACAGACATTAAGTACCAAACATAATGAGGGGAAAACCCAGGACAGTTGGGACACTCAGGAGGAAACGAATTAACTACTAATCATGTAGGAAACACCAAATATGGACAAACATGAAAACTGAAACTAAAGCAGGAAACCCAACAATGAACATAACACCCCCATTCCACCAAGCAATAAAAAATGGAATGTGACATATTTCATAATTCTGTTTTTTTTTTCTTAAGAATATTGAGTTCTCAGAACTACAAGTCACAGACTTGCATTAAGGCTTTTCATCTCAGACTTGTGTGGAAAAATATGAACTGTGAGAAAAATCCTGAGTTTAAGGCAAAAGTGAAAAACTGAGATATAAGCTCACAATCGAAAGGAAAGAATGTAGAAAAAAATCAGAAATGTGAAATCTAAAAAAAGAAGTTGCTTTAAAAAAAGTAAAAATTGCATGAAAGTAATCTGAATTTTTAGATAACAGTTCTAAATTGGAAAAAACAAGTCTGAATTGTAAGATATGAACTCAGAATTATGAAATAAAAAAAATCACAAAAATAAACGTTAGTTATTTTTTCGTTTCCAAAACATCAAGCTTCCTTTCAGGCATGAGCAAATATCATTAAACTACGTTTACACTCAATAATTTGTGTTTTGCATTTAGATTCAGTATTTTTATGCAAAATAATCTCTTAAAGTTTGTTTTTTTCATAACAGAGTTAATCTTATGCTTGTCGGGGGTAATCGTGAAAAGAAACAGCAGACAAAGACTGTACCTCTGACTTCTGAAGAAATATGATGTGAGGAAGTGCAAAGCATTATTTTTGGACTCTTGGAGAAAAGGTCACAACACGGTACAGACACAAAGACACTTTTCAAAAACTACATGGATTTTGAAAGCACACTATTTTATTTGTAAACAATATATTTTTTATTTAATATAACCTTATTATAGTATTGATATAGTATTTCTCGTTTTCATTTTTTTTTATTGCATTGCACACATTAAATCTAGTACAGCATAATTTGACTATGTTCAGTAAATAAAATATACATGATTGAATATATCAGTAGCAAGTCATAAAAAACACTTGGCAGGCAAATAAGACTGTTTCCTGTGGCAATGTGCCTTCATGAAATGATTAATATCAGCCACAATTACTGATTACAATCCTCCTGATACATCTAAACCACACAAACCTTAAAAAATGAGAGCCCTGCAGAGTCACACTTTCTCATTTGAATCCATAGAACATAAAATGACTGTTTAAGGTGGTTTCCAACGCATTATGTTAATGTTTGTCATATATGTCTTTCTGTCATGAATGTACTCACTTCTCTGGTGTCATTATGCTGCTCTTTTCCTGCTGTCAAACTGTGTGTCACTGATTGTCTTGATTCTCTTGTTACGAGACAAGGTTTATTTGTGTGTGTGTGTGTGTGTGTGTGACTGACAGAGAAAAAGAGAGAGAGAGAGGGTTAGGTATGTAGGTTCGTGCTGACAGTGAATGATGCACAACATGTAGCGGAGGAAAAATAGCTCTTCTTGTGACATGTGAATCATCACACACATCTTTCATTCTTACAGAAGACAAATGCTCACACCAGGAACAAACCATAACACACTCTCTGTCACACAAACACATAAATTACATGCTTCATGACACTTTTATTTCTTTTTACACGGTGCTCTGGAGAAGTGTTTTCTTGGTAACACTGATACTATAGGTTTTTGCTAATATTTTGAGTTGGGTTTCTTTAATGTTTTCTCTTCAATTTTAGCGTAGTTGTAGTTTTGTGTTTTGTATTCATAGCAGTGAATGAGAAGTCTGTAAACTGCAAGGGGCTCCAACATTGCAAAAATATTATTGTACAACTTTTGTTTTGAAAATATGCTTGTAAATGTAAACATAAAATGTATCAACTTTTGATTTTATATTTATTACTGAATGTAAAAATGAACATTACCAAAGATTAATAAATGCAGCTGAAGTATTGGTAACTAAATAATGTTAATAATGTAAGCTTACTGTAAAGTGTTACCTAAGTACAAAAGCACACTTCTCAGAAAATCCACTGGTAATAATATAAACAAGTCTACTATATAGTCCCTATGCAAACTGACTGTTAGATCAGAACATAACGGTATTTATGATACCGGTTGAGGGCAATAAAAGCAGTCTGGGAACAGCCTGTGTGTGAGTTGCTCTTGAGTAATGTATCCTGCCATCATCCATTATTACTGTAGGTGAAGCTGGACATCTTTGCCCCGTGGAGACAGAGCTGTGTTAGGTTACCATTACCTGCCCGGTGTCCACTTACAGCGAAACAACGTCCAGGTGAGCAGCACGCACACCACAAAACAGAAATTGCAACTGATTTATAAAGAAAGAAAGAAGGAAAGATAGATAGACAGCCTAACAGGACATCATGAAGGTAGGTAAATATTTGTTCGTTCCTCTCCATTAGTGTTAATGGCCTGTTTGCACTGTTCTAGAGTATTCAGCGGCCAGTTGCATCAACACAGTCACCATGTTAAGACTTTGTCTTATAGTTTGACTTACTAGCGGTGCTAATTTTCAGATTTAAATTAGACTAATATGGCCTACTTATTTATGTAACTGGTCTTGCAGAAAAAAAAATACTAACTTCTGACTAACTTAAGAGTAGTTTTATCAGTTTATGCATCTGGCCCCTGTTTATATCCAGCATATATGTTGTGTTTAAACTAGAAGAACCAGAAAGACTTTGGTCTACAGCATCAGAAATCATGCTGATTAACCTAGTAGGTTTTTCTTGCCCATGCTGGTTCACCAGCTAATTAAAACCAAAATTAACCATAGTTCTTTAAGCAGAGAGTAGATTTATCAGTATGTGTACTCAATTTGAAAAAAGTTAACATTGCAACTGACTGTATCAGTGATGGGCATACTTTTTAGTGGCAACTAATATAATTGATGACCATTATACCTGCCTTTATTAAATATTGAAATACCAAAATAGCAAGAAAGCCCTGTGAAATGTAAGTGTTGTTAAAACATATTTAAATCATAGCAGTTTTATTATGCATGACAACTTATAAATTATATATAATTTATATTATTTTATATAATATAAAATTACTCTAAAATAAATATAGAGATAAAATAAATGTAATGAAAACTAGTGCTGTCAAACTAATAATTGCAAATACTTAATTGTATCCAAAAGTCTTTGTTTACATAACATATTTGTGTGTACTGTGTATTTTTATTATGTATATATAAATATACACATCTACAGTATATTTCTATTCATGTAATTTATATTGTATATAAATACATTAAATATAGAAAGACAATATATTTCTCTTAAATGTATGCTTGCATGTATTTATATATATACATAATAAACATACACAGCACGCACACATTACTTAAACATAATTCTATTTTGGATGTGATTAATCACAATTATTAGTTTGACAGCACTACATTTTATTAAAAGTTTTAGTAATTCCATATGTTTTGTCATTGTTATTATTATTATTATTTTTAAAATATTAATTTTATTCATTTGTGTTAGTTTACTTAGTTAAACAAAATAAAAAGAAATTGCTTTGGCTGAAAGAAAGTAAGTAAATTTTTTTATATTTTGTTATATTTAAGTTCAATATTTATGTTATTTCAAGTAAGATGTGTTTTATGGTTTTTAATTATAAAAACTACTCAGTACACCTTAACAATGGTATAACAACCCCTAGCATGGATAGCTATAAGCAAACACCATTTGCTTGTTCTTCAGAGAACATAAAAATCTAGTTGTTGCTATATTTTGGTCACATTCGTCATTCCCCTCTGTCAGATCTGTGTGTTCCGGCTGCAGACTCATCAGTGGTGCTTCCTGTTGTGTAACGTCATCTTGTTTCACGCACTGCTGTTCGGCGGCGACATAGTGGAAGAGTTTCTCCTGCAATCGTCTCCTGCCGCTTACAACGACCGCTTTGTCCTGGAGGTCCGGGAGCGTGCCCGCAAACTGGACCTGACTGAGACCAGGCTGAACACCTCACAGCTCTACCCCATAAACACCGAACCCTGCCTTCGTTATCAGGACCTTCTCATCCTCACGTTGGTTCTGAGCTCCCCTGGAAACTCGAGTCAGAGGGAAGCAGTGCGGAACTCCTGGGCCAATCAGACGTCGGTGCGCGGGGTTGCCGTGCGGACTTTGTTTTTCCTCGACTCCTCCCATTTAGGGGTGGAGCTTGATATGATGAGGGAGGAGTCTGTGCGCTACGGTGACATTGTGCAGTTCGATGGAGGTGTGTCAAGGGGCGACTGGCAGAGAGGACACTGGGAGCAAGTTAAAATGGCGCTTCGATGGATCCTTCTTTTTTGTCCACAGGCCAGGTTCATCATCCTTTCTGAGGATTCTGTGTATTTAAACATTCCTGCGCTTACATCATACCTGCTAGGACTGAGAACCCACCCTGATGACCTTTACCTAGGCAGGGTCATCCATCGGGCCGCACCTGAGCGGGACCCCGACAAACCGCATTACTTGCCCTATCAAGTGTACCCTGAGAAGTACCTTCCAGACTACTGCTCTGGCCCCGCCTTTCTCCTGTCTCAAGACGTTGTGAGAAAAGTTTACGTCGCCGCTGAGGATGTATCTTTGCCCCTCCCCTCCGACGTCTTGATTGGCCTGTGTGCAAGACGGGCAGGTGTGGTGGCCACTCACAGTGCTCGGTTTTCTGGAGACAGACACATTCGTTATAACCCCTGCTGCTACAACTTCCTGTTCAGCTCTGCCGGGATGGGGATGGGGATGATGGGCGTGGCTTGGAGGGATTTAGGGGCGGGAAAGGGGAGGGGCTGTGGCATGCTGGAGACTTATTACAGTTTGGTAGTGTGCAAAACAATGACCTACCTGGATAAACTTTCTTTTCTGAAGAGCGATAAATCGCAGGGCTAGAAAGGATGGAGAAAATAATGTGCATAAATTATCGGTTGATCAAAATATGCGACGTTTTCAAATTCATCTGTCATTCATATTATTTAGTGCATAAAGTGTTTGTTTCTCTAAAAGGCCTTAAAAGTCAACAGAAAGTTTAAGAGATGTTAAGACATTTTTAACAAGGATGCATTAAATTGATTGAAAGTGACAGTAAAGACACAAACGAATCCTAAAAAAAGATATCTCATAATTTAACTGTTTTTACTGTATTTTGAATCCTTGGTGAGCATAAAGGATTTTATAACGATAAAAAAATCTTTTGAACAGTAGTGTTTGTCTCATTACAAGTAAATTGAGTTGCAAACTTAATTTCACATCGACTCGAATGATGATTCATCTGTGTCATAACTACAACAACGTTAGAAGTGCTAGTAAAAGTGAGTGAATTATTTATTGCTTTGTTAACAATGTAATGCCTTTCATACAATATTAAAAATAAATGAGCATATTACAGACAATAGATACACTCTTGTCTCTCTTACTCAATATATTCACAAATAAATGCCATAGATTTTATCAATGAGTGTATATTAAAATGTTTGTAACTGATTTTTGCATATGGTCTCATTAGGCCCTCTAGTGTTAAAATGGATATACTGCTCCCTCCGCATATTAAGCTATTTATAATTCTACTAAATAAAACGCTGTACAAACTAGTTTGTACAAAGCGTACATGCCATCTACATTAGCTTAGACCAGCAAGAACCCACATTAAAAACCTGATGTCACCATGTTTCAGATGTTTGATATAGAAAGATGTGCTTGAGAAAATCAAGACAAAACAGGCGTTTAAGCATTTCAAACATTTTATTACAAAATGAGCACATACAAAAAGGATAATGTACAAGCTTTGAAATTAAACAAAATGAAAACCAAACCAAAAACATTTTAGCGATGCCACTTTTAAATTCATCATTAGTAGTAGTAATAAATAAGGTACAAAAATTCCACCAAAAGAGAATTCTAACATTTTACACAGACTTTTTTTTTACTCGACCAGTTACGTACTAGCAGTCACACCAGCAGGAGGCGCTATTGCTTTAATATGAATGATAAATAGTCTATATTCTGCTAGAAAATCCGCTAGTGAAAAAACACCCACAGCACGCGGCACCCCTGTCACTGGCACTTTTAGGACAACATTATTATTAAATGTCTCTTTTTTTTCTTTATTTTGTTTGTTTTTCAAATGCAAGCAGCAGCAAAAAAAAAAAAAAAATCAATCTTCTAATATCATTAGTAGAACATCTGCACTAGTCTTTATTTTCTCTATGTAGCTGTATAGTTCTATTTAGTCATGTATATATTCAAACCTGAGAAAAACATGCATTTTAAATCTGTTGTGCTTTATCATACTCTGTTAGTCCTGACCCTGCCATGAGACAGGGAGAAAGAGAAAGAGAGAGAGAGAGAAAGACTGGCAAAATAAAATAGGACGAAAGAGGATTCACATGCCCTGGAGACAGTCTGAAAAGCAATAACAGAGATGAAACCGAAATAGGCACAAGGAATGAGATTGAGAAAAAAATGAGCCTGTTACAAAATCTAGTGAGCCTCCTGCTTCGACTAGACAACAGCATATGCAACACGGCCTATGCAGTGACTAAGAATACTTATATATGTATGCATCGAGACATGCTCTGTCACAAAAGATGGAGAATGCGGGCAATAACTATAATCATAACTAATCAATTAAGTGCCTAAATATACCGATAAAAATAATTCACCAATATATGTGCATGCATATTGCTTTGTAAGCATACCAATATGCTAATATGAAACAGTGCACTGTAAAATCTATGCATATTGATCCTTTACAATACTTACATGTAAGTATGCTTTACAACAAAAGAATATTACATTTTCAGTGTGCCACTTGTAATTTCTTTTCCTTCTGAAAAAAACCATTTTATTTGGGTCGTATCTCTTTGTATATTTGTTGCTGTCTATGTACTTCATCTAAAATCAGTCACTTAAAAGGTTTCTTTTCAGTTTGTATGCTGCCTTAGAAGGTAACCACCTTTGCAGGGCAGCTCAATAGATTTCAAACACACCCTTAGAGAGTGAGAGAAAATGTAAACATTAATCATTTAAGACTGTTCAAGACAAAAAGCCTGGCAGATGAGAAAGCAAGCAAGTAGAGGATGTAAAGATTAAACAAGAATAAAACTGTTAAAGACAGACTATAGACAAACATGAGGCCAGAGAGGTAAAGATCGTGTAAACATTAACTATGTAAGAAAGACTTCCAGAGAGAAGAGTAGAGGAAGAGAGAAAGATTGTGTTGCAAAGGTCGCCAGAGTGGTAAAAATGATGCCAGTGAGAGGGTGGCCTTGGAAAACTAAGAGTGCAAACAGGACAGCGAATCAAAACCCATAATACTCCCACTCCGCTGCCGTGTCTGACCAATCAGCAAGCGGAATGTCAGTAAGGTCACAGCACCAAAGGGAGAAACACACACGAACACGACCAACCGCATGCGAAGCATTCCCGCAAACCAACTCAAACATGAGGTAAGAGTTTTAATCATTTTGTGTTATTTCTAAATAAATAAAATATGATTCCATTGCAAAAAAAGGAAACTATACAAAATTAAATACGTACCCACGATATCTACAGTTAGTAATAAATTATGATTGTTAAATACTTAAGGCATTTCAACGGACATAACCCTGTGTAAACGATCAACACGAGCCATCATCCGCCAATCAGCACACAGAACACCAGGGGGAGGAGCTAGCGCGCAGGCAAAAATGCAGCTCATTGGCTGAAACCAATATACATTTTTTTCAAAAACTGAAATGGTTTTTAAAATGTACTTTTAGGTCAAAGGAAGCAAAATAGAACAGGAAAGCAAAACTAAGAGATAGGGAAGCCAATATCATTCACAACAATTGGTGGAGAATGCGGGTAAAATCATACGATTTATGATTTTCTCTCACAATTTCCGAGTTTTTATATTGCAATTCTGACTTTTCTTACCTCTGATTTCTGAGTTTACATCTGTGTTTAAATTTTAGTGTTTTTTTATATCACAATTTTGACTTTATTTCCCACAATTCCTGAGTTTTCTCTCAGAGTTGTGTGAAAAATGTCTGAACTGTGAGATAAAAAGTCGCAATTACTATATTTATTCTTTAATCTATAGCAGAAACAAGCTTCCATCGTTTCCACACTTCCGGGGGTTTGGTACATCCTTTATCAAAAATAAAACGATTAAAATGTTATTAACAACTACGGCCAGAAACATACGCATTGCATAATGTGCATTTTTGCAAACTTCATTGCTCAAGAGGGCGCCAGTTCTTCTGCACCATTAAACCGGATGTGCTATTGTTTGTGTAGCTAGCTGTAAACATGTCAACTTCAACTTGCTCAGCAAGATTCACAGAAATTTGAGCTATAACTGAAAACGACCTGAGTACGTTTTGGGCCAAAATACGAATAATTCCCGCATCGCACTCGCCCGTTTCGACCCGCCTGTGTGCTGTTGGCGGATGGTCCTCTATCACACGACATTCTACATTGTAGTTCTAGCAATACAGCATAGCAACCAGCATAGCAACCATGAGGGGAGACCTGTCACACAAGAACACGGTTGGACACACACAAGCCCCGCCCCCCTCCAAACACTGCATGTTTTAAATACCAATAATAAATACAGTAACCATGGCAGCGCAGCACCAGAGTGAGGCCGGGCACTTTAGCTATGCTCACATGTGCTTTTTTCAGTAGGCATTTAGGGTCAAAGGTCATGGCAGGGTCTCTCTCGCACACGCACACACACACGCGCGCACACGCTACATGAGTCTGATAATGTTACGGATCGTCACAGCTTAAAGGAGCTAATACACATCCATGCATTCGGCACACACACGCGCACGCACACTTCCAGGTGTACCTTGAAACAACAACCCAAGCACAGATGCATGCAACTACTACTGCGCCTATCTACACGAATCCACCAATCACGACATTCTCCGCCTACTTTTTTTTTTTTTTGCAAGACAACAGCCCTCCTCCTGCTGTCTCGGAAATGAGTGGCTTTTGCGTTTTCGTTTTTTTTTTTTCTTGTTGTTGCGTGTTCTTTTTTGGCTTCTCTACATGCACCATCGTGCACCGCTAACCCATGATAACACACATACGCGCACCAAAATGGTGAACAAGCGCACAAACGCACACACGCAAGCCGATGTAGCTCCAGTGTGTAAGACTAAAGCAGTATTGCAGATCAGAAATACAGTGGACACACACACACACTCCAGCAGCTAGATTTGACAGTGTCTTATCCGCCATCGTGTATATATTTAGTGTGTAAGTGTGTGTGTGTGTGTATTGTATGCAAGCTGAGGGTCTTTAGTAAAGTTCATGGCTTAAGGAATTGCACAAATACACACACATATGCTACGGACACACACCATTTCCCTACAGACAGAATCACTCCTCGCAACAGACCCTTTAGTTTCTACCAGCACGTGTGTGTGTGTGTGTGTATGTGAGAGAGTGTGTAGTGTCAGTTATAGTCATTGGCTCAGTAAAGCGTGTGAGTGTGTGTTTAGCGTGTGTTGGATGGCTCATCATACACGTGTAATATACAGTGTGTGGATGGAAATGTCTGTGGATGTATAAGAGCGAAAGAGAGCATGTGTGTGTGTTTGAGTTATTTGTTAATGCGTGTTATTTTGCCGGGTGTGTTTCAGCTCTCCGGGGTGAGTTGTGTTTGGATGTCCACTCTGCAGATGGGACACTTCCTACTGGTGGCCAACCACTGATCCACACACCCCTGATGGAACAAATGCATACAGGGTAACCGCCTGAAAATAGAAAGAGAGAGAGAGATGGTTTATTATTAGGAGTAGAAAAGCATTAGCATATTGCATTTTGTATTTTCACATGCTTTGTTCTTGTTCTGTTTAGAACTGGTCATCCTGTTATTGTTAAATAAAATAAGCTATTAAGAATAGTTATTGTTAATTAGAATTATTATTTGATTAATAAGAATAGTTTTTAGTAATAGTTTTTAATAAGAATTACTTAAAAGTACAGTCTCCCCCCCAAAAACAAAATAACAGACATAAAAATATTATTCTTTTGTAAGTTGTTAAGATTAAGGGTAAATACAAATCTATTGAAATCAAATTTAAAAAGTGAACTGAAAAAAGTTCTAAAGTTGCAAAAACTAAAATATTAAAAAGACAAATGTACACTACAGTTACTACAAATAAAATAGAAAAATCACAAATAAAAGGGTATTCAAATAAAAAAATATTAATATTTATTTTTTAATAATATATAGTGTATTTTTATTAATTAAAATATGAACTTAAAACCCACAGAAGGAACAAAGGTTTGAATTTAAATATCAGTGTTATAGTGTAGTTAGAAGCAAAATTTGTACCTTCTGTGGGTAAGTTCATATTTTAATTAAAAATATATATATATTTTTATGCAATTAATTATCATTAACTCCTGAACCTCCTGGTGTAAAGTCCTGATGTTTGTTCAAGAGTTCAGGGTCAGTAAGATTTTAAAGCTGTTTTTAAATGAATATAAAATAAATCCTCAGGAAGTATGCATTAAAGTGATCAAATGTGACAGAAAAGACATTTATAATGCCTCAAAAACTGTATTTCAAATAAATTGTTATTTTGATCATGGTTTCCACAAAAACACTGATAATCAGAAATTCTATTTATGCAAAAAAGAATAATATATAAGAATATTATTATGATTTCCGATGGATCATGTGAAACTGAAGATCTGCTGAAAACTGCATCCCAGGAATAAACGACATTTTACAACATATTCAAATGGAAAACATTTATATTAAATTGTAATAATAACAACTCACATTCAAGTTGACAACAATCACAACACAAAAAAGTGACGGCCCAGCTGCAATATGGCCCTGATGCACAAGATGAGCTTCAGCTCGCGTTCACCGCGAGGAAACGTGGCTAATTCATGTTTAATGTAAAATTAAATAGTGGTTTTGGCATGTCAAAGACAAGAGAAAACATCCTCCCTACATTAATGCGTACCTCTGTGTGAAAATTCATCAAGATACAACACGGAGAACGCTTTCCTTCTTTTGATTATGTGTTCAATATTCCACATTTAATAAAGTTGGTTTTTTTCTGACTGCTGATTATATATGATTGTACCTGAAAACTGATGAGATTCTGTGTTTTATTACTGCATAACAACAGTAACTGCACACTTTACCATAATGTAGCCTATGGTAAGTAAAGATCGGTGTTTGCATTTCCCTGAGTGTATTTTTTGCATTAATTATATGAAATAAATCTTTATGCATTAGTTATATTCTTTTATATCTTGTGAAATGATGATATATTTGCACAATTGAAAAATTTATATTTCACTCAATCTCAGCCCATTTCTCACAAGGAAAATATATAATAAAAAAAAATCAATGTAATACAATTCTAAATTTTTTTGAGAAATAAGTAATTTGGTTGAGTGGAGTTGTTGTTTAACAGAACAGCATTTTTTTTAGTTTATTTTAACACCCTGCTTGAACAATTTCTTTGTCTTTAGGATATTATAAGCCTAAAAATCTGACGAATTTCACCATTACCTGTGAAACGTTATTATAGTAGATAATTTAATATCCTTAACTAAATACAATTTCAAGGTTAGTGAAAATAAATCGGTAGTGCTTTATTAATTATCAAAATAAATTGCAGAATAATCCCAGCAAATGCAAATCTTAGCAGGTCCGTCACTTTTTTGGGCCCGTTGTGGTCCGCGCAATATGCAGCGTGTTTCTTAGTTTGCATGTGTTGTGAGGATTTGATGAAAATGTTCTTAATGTGCTGGTGTTTTCTCTATTTGCACGTGTTTTCTTAAGTTGATGCAATCTTGGAGAGCAGACCGAGACAAAACCATTCAAGTCAAACCATTCAGATATAACCTTATTGACCCACACTACCTGACATCTTCTCCATCCTCCAGCATTGAGAGGCAAATGGTGCATTTCTCATCCACATCCGACTCTTCCTCGCTCTCACATAACTTCAGATCCAGGGGCTTCCTCTGCACACACACACACAAACAAGTGTGTAAGCGAAACTTTCACCAGGACATGAAAATGAAAGGGTGAATGTGTCTGTACCTTCTTGTATTTGTGAGGGAAGGTGAATCTCTCTATGGTGGTCTGTATGGCCCCTCGGCTGACGCTTCCCAATCGATCCTCCAGCTGCAGCAGCTCCTGCACACCATCACAGACTCGTGTTAAACAGAGCAAAGCAAGAGTGTATGCAAGATACTGTTGGTGTGTGTGAGTTTTACCTCATAACTCTCTCGAACAGCAGACGAGTGTCTGCTGGGACTCAAGCTCTGCAGCGCCAGCAGGTGGAGCTGTGGATACGGATAATTCCTTATCTCATGGACAACCTACAGGAAACACAACATACATGAAGAGCACATTCAACACTTGCACATCCAATGAAACAAAAGTGAGACATACACGTATTATATTATATTATATACAGTACTGTGCAAAGGTCTAGTATTTTCAGCAACAAAAAATGGTTTTAAGTGGGTTATTTCTAGCGTGTCAGCTGGAAATATCATAAGCGTTATTTTAATCATTAATTGTAATAATGCAGTGATATTACAGCCAGTGCTCCGCACAGAGATCTGATCATCATCAGTCTGTCTGGAATCACATGAAGAAACAGAACAGAGACAGACAGAAACTTTGCACAGTACTGTATGTACATATAATACACACATATACACACACACACTCACCACTTGTGTGGAGGAGGTGTTCCTGGGGAGGTGGTGCATTCTGGGAGAGGCCAGGTAATGCTGGTAGAGTTGAGGGATCTGCTGCAGAGGATACTGATGTGGCACTCCTGCGTCCACGCTTAGGTCCCTAAAAGCACACGTTTTCATTTGAATAAAAGCAGTAAAAAACAAACAAAAAAAGCAACATCAGCAGCGGTGGGGAATTTATGGGTTGTATTTTAAACGTTAAAAGGAAGTTTATTTGCTATGGAAGCTTAATTTTGCCATAGAACATAAAAAAATAATAACATCTATTATATTTATTGACTGTAGTGCAGTCATACATACGATTAATCAGAAATATAAATCGCAACCAAAATAAAGGTTTTTGTTTACATAATATACGCCTGTGTGCCGTGCATATTTATTATGTATATAAAAAAAATGTCTTGAAAATGTATAGAAGGCTGAATTCTGAGATGAAACGTCACAAAACTAGATGGTGGAAATGAGTGACTCACCAATCAGTGCCTTCTGCCAGGTATCTGGGCTGCTGTGGGATTGGCTGAGAGACATGGAGGGGCGGAGCATATTCATATCCTGGGCGTAACCGATGTGTGTTCAGCGGGACTCGCTCCTGTGTGCGTCTGAAGAGAGACACGGAATAGACCATTTATTTTGTTAGTTTCTACTGGTTTTGAATGAATGAATAATGTATTTAGATAGCGCTTTGTGTATTGCTTTACAGTGTGGGTGTTTTTTCTTTTACATGAAAGATCGATAACTTACATAGAAATTAATGCGCAAGATGTGTGTGTTTTACCTGCGCTGCAGTAGCTGTTGCTGGATGAGGTATTGCTGCTGTAAGGCCTGAGGTAAGAAAGGGGGAGGGACTTCCTGGTACTGAGGCGGGGCGAGGGGAGGGGGCGGGAACTCAGCAGGCAGCGGTGTTGCCGTAGCAGCCAGGTGAAAATGCCGGCAGGAGGTAGCATGACTATGCTGGTGCCTGCTAAAGTGTGCTCCTGTACGGGACAAGCAATAATCATCAGAGATGAGAAACAGCGTGTGCAGATGACAAGGCTATGGTCCAGAATGCTGTGCTCAATATACAAAGAAACTTTTATTTCTAATAACTGGATGCCATTTACCTAACATGATAACACTGTGACATCCATTGTCAAATTCTAAAAAATTTGAAAAAAATAAAAATAATTATAATAATAATAATAATAAAATAAAATAATAAATAAATAAATATGTATTTATTTATTAATTATGTGTGTGTGTGTGTGTGAAGAAAAAAACAAAAAACAAACAAACACTTTTTATAATATAATTTACATAGACTTTTTTTTCCCCCAGTAGTATGCAGTACACAGAATAAAATGTACAGCATTCAGTAAATGGCACATTAATATGTATTGCATGTATAGTCTGCATGTATATATATGCACCATGGTAACAGTTTCTGAAAAAACTGCAGTTATTGTTATTACAGAAAAACTTGTTACTATGTTGGTCATCAATAAAACATGAAAATAAAATAATAAAATAATAAAATAAACAACCAACTAAAAATACATTTCTTGTTACTATAAAAAAAGTTATCAGTAAATCATGAAAATAAATAGTTCAGTAAAAAAAATAAAAATAAAATATGTATAAAAACACTGTTATAGTTAAATAAAATCATGGAATTTGGCAAAAGCCACTGACTGAATAAAACGGACTATAAATTAAATAAAAAATAAAATAATAATAATTAATAGTTCTAAAAGCCACATATTAAAGTTCTGGTTACCTATTTTTTAATTAAATTATTATAAATAATATCTGGAGTAACTATGGCAAATGAACAGAAACTGTGTTTACCATGGCAGATGTTTGTGAGCGCTAGTGATGGTGTAATATCTTACAGCGGGACATGAACAGAATCTGAGGTCATTCTGATTGAGAGAATATTACCTGTTCTTTATTTAACTGAAGCCAGCTGACGATTCTTACGCTGTGACACCTGCTGGATCTAACGACCCGCGTTACGGCAGGTAGGGTCCGTTCTTTATCTGGATTACCACAGATCTAATTCCCTCAGGATTACTTGTGTGTGTTTTTCCAGTGGAAACATACTGGACTCCATCTAATGGTGTCCATCTTATCTAATGCTTCCATCTTATTTTTGATCTAAAATTGAAATGCCTATAAAATGCCCATTTCTGGCATATGTGCAAAAAAGATGATGAAAAGTAAAAAAGATAAATCTATGAGATAAATAAATAAGAGAAATTACGACATTTTTATGAGATGTCAAAAATAAAGTCAAAGTAATTGCAACTTTTAAGTCAAAATTCTGAAATTAAGTCAAAATGATGGACAAAAAACAACTGAGAAATTCAAAATAATGACCTTATGAAGTCATAACTGTCAAAATTGACATATGAGATTAAACCAAAGTTAATCCAAAAGTTAAACCAAAATTATGAAAAAAAAAACAATGACTTGCACAAAAAAAAAAAAGATTGAATTTAATTTTAATGGTTGCAATCAATTAATTTTTGCTACATTTAAACTGCAAATGTGGCTAAAATAAATGGATTGGATAGAGTATCTTTTTTTCCGCAAGTTGTAAGTTCTGACAAAACGAAGAAATTATGACTTAAGGACGAAATTGTTTCTAAATCAAAGTTATGGTTAAGTCATGATTATAACCCTTCTGCTAAAAGCTGATTTACTGTTATTTTCCTAATTACTTGCCTTCAGTGGCTCACACTTTCACAGTAAATCAGTCGCTTCTCGTGAGGTACAGACCTAACGACAGGTGTTTGAGAGTGGACCCGGCTGATTCAGTGACGGACATAACACAGACAGATGGAGGGGTGGGGGGTTTCAGGGACACACAGAGGGGCAGGGAATGATGGGATTGAGGAGGGGGAGGGGAAGGAGAGAGAACTAGAGGGGGAGGGGGGAGGGAAGAAGAGACTGTTTGACAGCTGCTCCTCAAACTATTTCAGAGGTTCAGCTGTCCAGTACTATCACACACACATACACACACACACACACACAGAGGGTTTCCATGTTTTATGTGTTTTCTGTATGCATGATTTTTATAATGTACATACTGTATATTCTATCTCCTAACCCTAAAACAACCCCTAAACAACTCTTACAGAAAAGTTTCTATATATTTAGCATGATTTCTAAGTTTATTTCCTCATGGAGACAAAAAGAGGACCTGGCACATTATGTGCCTATTATTAGTACGCACTTAAAACAACACCGAGCAAGATTTGCCACTTCCTAACATAATCCTGCTTTGGTGATGCCAATTTTATTGTTAAACAGATTCTTAAAAATATTTTATTGCATAATTTTGCATTTTAGCTGTAAAACTGCAATGATATGCATAGAAAACGAGATGAAATATAAATCATATACACACGAGTCTCCAAAAGGTTAAGGTCTGTAAGATTTTGTTTCTTTGACCAAACACAGCAAAGACATTAATAATGTGAAATAATATTACTTCTACGTATATATTGCAATTTATTCCTGTGATCAAAGCTGCGGTTTCAGCATCACATGATCATTTCTAATAAGAAGCTGATTTGCTGCTCAAGAATCATTTCTTATGAAGAAGCATTGGTAATATTTACTGTTGATTAACAGAAAAGAACAGCAATTATTTGAAATAGAAATCCTTTATAAGATCTATGAATGAATGAAACATATTTTCGTAAAAAAAAATATATATATATATATATATTGACAAAATATTTGAATGCAGTAAATATATACATAGCTGGACCAGTGCTTTGTTTCTCACTTATTACACGGCTCTCTGGAATGCTTGATTCTGATTGGTCAGTTGAGACGTTTGCAGGTTCGTTCTTTTCGAATAAT
>JAUCNO010000360.1:0-34181 GCA_032353835.1 Enteromius viviparus
GTAGTGTGCGTCTGCAAGGACGTGTGATTATTACAGTTAACTATGCGAAGTGATATGGAACTGTAATGCGGTCAAGACAGCTGCCTGGAACTACGTTCGCTGTGCGTTTCCTTGCAAATAATTGCACACCTCAGAACGTTCGTCAGCCAATCAGATCTTATATAAATATATTAAATATATAAACATAACATATTTTTGTTAAATATATACATGCATGTGTCCATTTATATGTACACACACTAAATACACAAACATGTAAACAAAAACATTTATTTTGGATCCGATTAATTGTTTAATTAATGTTTCTTTAAAAAAAAATGCTGGAGCTTACCTAGGCAGACTGCTGTAAGCAGGTGGTTGTGTTCTCAGCTGTACTCCATACGAATCTCCTTTTTCACCCTCTTTTAGTACAACATAGGGCTGCCCACCGATGCCCTGCACCCTCACTGCCACTCCATAGCGAGATTGTGTCTTTTTCGGAGGCTTTTTTGACGGCTCTTTCCGAGTCTGCCCACTCACTCCCCCTCCAGTGTCCTGCAGGTCATTTATAAAGCGAATCTGTACGCCATGGTCCACAGGAGCCTTCCTACCTGAAACAGGGGCAGACATCCTAGAAGGAAGATAAAGAGAGACAAACAAAGAAAATGTCAAAATGTTGTTGGTTTTTTTTCAACAGGTCGAAGCATCTACAGTAGTGACCTCAAACAGAATACTCCTTATAGGTACCAGAATTTCAGTTTCAGAAA
Source organism: Enteromius viviparus (assembly GCA_032353835.1). NCBI lineage: Eukaryota > Metazoa > Chordata > Actinopteri > Cypriniformes > Cyprinidae > Enteromius > Enteromius viviparus. The sequence goes on from JAUCNO010000360.1 coordinate 747, forward strand.
ATTCTTCAATAAAAAGTTCTAACCCCACTACAGTAGCTCAGAGGTGAAATCACAACAGCACAAAGAAATGAAAAATATTTATTTTTTCCTGTCACAGCCCTGCATGTCCTTTCCTTTATACTTGCCTTGACAGAAGCAATATGATGTCCTTCAGATTACACTCCACTGCACAACCTGATCTGAAGTTACTTCCCCTCTACAGACACTGCTCTCCTCTTCTCCAAGAAAGCACTTTACTTTAGCAAGACACCACAGTAAATTGTTGGATGTTGTGCCAGATTTGGGGGCAGTGTCCTACTTGACTTATTTGACAATTAAACAAGCTTTTATTGATGAAGTTTTTTTTATGATCCTAAATCAATCTGGCCTAAATAATTGGGCTTAAATGCTCAAAATGATTTCTGTTCATTTACAAAATCCTTTTTACTAAAATAAAATGAGTTCTTCAGCATAATTTCTCATAATATATGACCAATTAATCTTCAGGTGTTACACCACAGAATGAAGCCATTAAAAGAAACAGCAATTTTTGAGGCGGAGCAAGTTATCACATAGTAATAAAAGATTATAAAAACACTTTATTTTTCTTTGTTATAATGCATACTTACGAATCTTTCACGATTAGATCAGAAACATGCATTATAAAGTAAACGGGTTCGATTTCATATTGACTTCAACATTCTTGTGGATAACGCTGGTCTATGATGAAATGTGTCTAGCCAACGTTACTCTCTAAAGGAGAATCTTAAGGGGATTTTTACAAGCAGAACCCTACTGTTGTGTTCTATTGAGTTACAGACAGACACAGACACACAGACAGCCGAATGAGGCAGGATTGAATTACACACACTACTCCTTGCTGCCCGTTACCTCTGACTCCTGGCACAGAAGACCCAACGGCCTTTATTATTCATTAACCTAAATACACACACACACAATTGTTTTTCACAGTGTAGACATTCCATTGACTTTTTATCCTAAATATCAGGTGTTCATTAAGGACATTTCTCAACAATACCCAGGGAAGCTCCAGCATTACTTATGATGTAATAGAGAAGAAAAATGAAGGTGTGTCTGGTGTGATGGAATGAAAGAATTCAATAAGGAACACATTAAAGCATAAAAGGGTGTGACAGAGGAACAAAGTGCATTCTCAGACACTGGTACATATTTACCGTTTCTCTTTCTGTCTGTCTCTCAAATTAGTCAGTAACAAAAAAAAAACAGTTCTGCAATGCTCTAAACAGACATCAAACTCCAAACACATTCAGCCTGATCAGTACTTCTATTACACAAGTGTTGAAGAATCCACTGTAATAAAAATGCATGATAAACCAGTATCTGGGATGTTCACTCCCATGAATCACAGGAAGAGCACTGAGCAACTCATAATCACAAAAACCTACAGCTCTTGTTATAGTGACCAAATGTTGGTTAAAACAAATATTCAGCCTGAGAAAAGTAAGAAAAACATATATTGTGTGACATGTAAAGGAGCCTTCATGACTACTACTGCAATGTGAATACAATGAATGGGCCTATTATGTGTTCAGTCACCAGAAAACTGTCTGAGACGGCTGACGTGTCCATGTCAAAGACTGAAAGGAGACTGAAGACAGATGGACAGGCAGGTGGAAGGTTATACAGGTGTAGTGAGAAAGCAGAGGCAGCACTTCACTGATCATTTTCCCCTCTTAGAATCATTCTTCATCTGTGTTTATTGTAGCCACAGCGGTATTTATGTACTTTTACAACGACCATGATTAAATTCCAGATAGGTGGAGTTTCAGTCCTAGACAACAGACTTTGAACATCATAAAAGAACTATAAAGCTGGACGTGCTTCTTTATTGAAAGCAGGGGGGAACGGTTATGTTGAATTTGAAGGACATTTATTCGGAGGGCCTAGAGGAATGCTGTAAACTAGACTATCCGTCAAGCAGTTGCAATACGCCAACAAGTCTCATAGTATCTTTTATTTTTCACCAAAATTTAAAGATTATTTTAAAACGAACAATAGTTCTGTCACTTTGATTAAAGTTCCTTTGAGACAAGCCAGGCCACTCTTTGGTCAAATGCTAGGCAGTTATCTACTCAAAGAGGCAAAGACCAAAATCTCCTGAACTGTTGGTCGCGGAAATATTCCAGTTACATATTACAGTCACACAATATTAGGTGACCTTAACTACTGTATGCTCACATCAAAAAATAAGTACAATATACAATATTTTGTATTTATATTGTATTGCAGTTTTGCTGCGATTGAGGTGGGATACGGGTATGGTTAGGGACAGGTTTGGTGGTATGGATAGGGTTAAGGGTGGGATAAGGGTGCAAGGCATGGGTCAACATCATACTTATAAATGTAACTACAGAAATATATTACACATGTAATTAAATCTAGATATTTAAAAATATATATAAGTACAGCGTAAAAGCATATATGTGTAAACAAAAAAATTCAGTCACGGACTACAACAATCCTTTTTCTCTGTGTCAGTGTGTCAGTGGCCAGACAAACAAAGGCACCATTTAGCCTCTCAGCACTGCATTATCTGATAGGCTGAATGGAGGGAACCCGTGAGTGGGACGGAGGGGGAGTACGAGGACCCTCTTCCCATTATTACAGTGAAGTGGGGCAGAAAACAGGGGCAGCTATGCTGAGAACACTGGCTTCTCTATCGCACTTGTTCTCTCCTGCTCACATACACTGATCCAAATCAGAAATGTCACTGTTCCCTTCATAGGCAATAGTCTGTGGTATGCAGGGGTTTACTTATCCTGAACAAACTCACTTGATTTCAACCACTCCAGGAGCAAGTATCTGTGACAATATCAATCAACCCATTGCTTTTTCTTTCTTCAAAACAAAAGTGTTGTAAATTATATCTTCTATATCATTAATTCTTATACTCTTATCACGATGATTTAACCCCAGTACATTTCACTTTTAACTTTGAATGAAGCAATGTTTCTTATTTCTTTCCTCTAACTGTATTTTTGTATTTTAATTATTTTCTCTATGTTATATCTGCTAGAATGCCATCACATTCTATCCATTCTCTATTGGGATAACAATTTATTTAACCCCGCAACTCCAGAGTTAGAAAATCTTCCGAAAAGCAATAAAAAAAAAGGTATACAATATACAATCATAAACTGAACAATGCTTGTCTCATTATACATTCAAGGATTGTGTACAGTTGCAAAAACGTTCAGCTCTCACACATTAGGAAATCGTTTGATAATGTTGAACAATGGCAGCAGACACATATGAAAGTATAATGTTACTTCTGTTTTTAAAAATGGACAAGCAGTTGCATTCTCTTGTGCTGTAGACATTGTAACCTATTTTAATTACTATATTAAAATCATAAATATGCGAATAAGAACATTTACCCCATAATCCTTTGTTTTCTTTATCCATTCATAGGCTTTTATACAGCATATCCTCAAAACTGAATTACAAATAATGTTACAGTAAATAACTGAGGAGTAGCAGATTCTGTATTTAAAAAAGAAGTCCTACTCTGATGGACAGACGTAGAGATAGACAGAGGGGTAAAGGGATAATAAGCAGAACTTTATCATCCATTGATGCTAAAATTGTAGTTATCTTTTCTGATGTGAATAGACCATTTTTGAGCCCTAATAGCATGAAAAAAAACTTAGACTGCCTGACCGTCTTATACACATTCACAGCTCAGATTTAGCCCATTTATAGAAACATGTCAAAATAATAGAATATTTTATACTTGCACATCAGGAGAGACACATACTGTACTTTCAACATCTCATTTCACCTGCTCAGTGAGATGATGCAACAACAAACAAACAATCTAATTAGCAAGCCTTAATGAACCATTTCCAAAAAAAAAAAAAAAAAGGAAGGAAACATCCTCCGGGGACACCTGTCCACAGCTCAGAGTCTGCAACCTCTTGTTTTCCCATCAAATTGAATTCTCCGATCTTAAATTGAATCGGGACTGCCGAGCTCTCAGATGTGGAACGTCTAATAGAATTAGCAGGTAACCGAGGCAGAAGGATTCAGGAAACGTCTGTGCAGTCGGTATAGTTTGCAAATCAATGCCATTACAATCAGTGCATCACAGCATATTTCATGTTCACTTCATTTCAGTATAAATTATGACCTCAGTCAATTTTTTTCAGGTCAGAACACCAGAGGTAGAGAACAAGCATGCTTAGCATTCCCTTAAGTCCTTTAGATTTTCAAAAACATCATCTCCGCATACTTCAGTAACACTTTTGAAATCAACCGGAGGTGTATATTACAAGTATGACAAGCAGTCTGATGGGAAACACAACCTGAATCTCGGATACAAACCAATCACTGGTCTTCGCTCTGGGGTGATATACCAGACTCATCTGATTACTCTACAAATTAAGCACTCAAGTTGCTGTGAGAAAGCATCTGAGAAAATGTACCCTATCGTAAGCTTTCATCCTGTCTTGGTATCCCTCCATTAGTGCTCAACTCCCCTTTACATTCTTTCTCTCCTGCCAAACTCCCTCTCAATCTCCTCTTTCCATTCTTGCCCCCTCCTTTCAGTCGCTCTTCTTGTTTCAATCATAGACAAACAAGAATTTCTTCTTCTGTGTGTCTAATGGACCTCACCAGCATGACTAAAACAGGCGTCATTGTTGCCATACAAAAATCTTATTTCCACAAACCAATACAATATACAAAGACATCTTATCTAATACCTGCATGTGATGTGTTCATGACTCCAAGTTTTTCATGTTGGAAAAACCGAAGCTATGACTCTCAGCTGTGAATCACGCTAGAGGATTACCACCTCATATATGTGTAATAAGTTAAGTTTGTCTATGGCTCAGCACAAAATAGTCATAGGTCAATAACCAAGATGCCAGTGTGATAGAAGACGCAAGAACAATACGTTTCAGTTTTATGGGCTAATATGTGCAAACAATGATTCAAATGAAAAGTACGCATTTAATTAATTTCCAACCAGAATATGTTCACCGGTGAGTATACTTTAATGGGTTCAAGGGGGTACTTGAAAAGATTTTTGCTTAAAACCTATAAAACATAAATTACTACTTTATTGGATTTCATATTAATAACTGTGCTATTAGGTATTTCCCTGGAAAATTATACCATATTTGCAGCAAGAATTAAAACATGATTTTAAGACTTGGTTTGTAGGGTTTTTTTTACCCACGGAACTGATTGTTTTTACATTTGAAGTATCAGGGTTTAAGTGAATTAAATGACTGGAGTCTGGCATATATTACTAGAGAGAGATCTCTATCATTTCACCAAGATTTTATTAGGAGTAAAACACAAATTAATAAACATAAAATTACTGTAACCAGAATTGTTCAAATCAAAAGCGCATGTGTGTAATTAGGAAAAAGCTCCGTAGTAAATTTTTCACCCACAGAATTTTTTTTTTTTTCATGGTTGCAATGAAAGTAGTGACAGATGTTTTCTTCTGTATGTGATGTAAAATGGAATATTGAAAAAGAAAAAAAAGTAGAGCAGGCTTGGTTCAGGCTTTCTGATTGGATGGAGGGAGTTATAAATTCGAGCTGGCAGTCAATTTAGTTAGTAAGGATGTAGTTTAAAATCATTACACTGGTAAGACAAATCCAGAGAGACATACTGTCGAGAAAAAAAAAGAAGATGATGAAAACAAATGTACTCTTTAAAATAGACAGTTCCTACATTTTCAAGTTTTTAGAAGCGGAAGTTGTCATAGTTGGTTACATTTTACAGCGGTGAACAGAGTTGTGTTCCCAATTGCTTAAATAGTGTTTTAGTTATAGTATTAGAAACATTTATACAGCAGCGTTAACTAGTTTGTTTTGATTTATATTACTTTATTTTTTGTAATGTAATGCCAATGTAAGCAAACTCAAAACACAGCATTACAAATGTCCATAACACATGACAAAAAATTAACTATAAAAAAAGAGAAAAACATTTCAATAAGAGTGGAAACTTGTCCAGTCTGTGATAAGTCCAGAAGATAAATACCATACATTTAGAAAAAAGGGTAAATATTAATATAACCTTAACCTAAATCACTATAATAACGACCACTTTAATAACATCAATGGTTATAATGAATTATATCCAACATCAGGTAAAAATAGCCTAACACATGTGATATTGAGCCTTAACGATGGAACGATGCAAAGAACAAAACCGTGTAGGGCTAAAGCCATCATTTAAATGATTGAGAACGAGCGCTGTTGTAGATTTTAAGTGGCACTGTTCAACCCAGGCCTATAAAATTCTTCTGCACTGAGTCACCGGTTTCAAATCTCTAAAGATCCTGCAGTCTGGATAACGTGACCACGGAGCTACCAAACGAGTTATCAAATATAACACTTTAATCAGCTTAAAAGTTGGTTGTGGTTTCATTTAATAGCCCCCTTTAAACATCACACATTTGACAGTCTTCCTGACACAGTAACCTGATCGCTCACTGCGTGTTTGACAAAAACTCATTCTTCATTTGAATGAAAACGGACCTGTTCAAACAAGACTAAATGTTTAGCGGACATCCGGGGCTGTGCTTAGGAGGTAAACAATCACAACACTATTAAAGGATTGTTTGCCACGTCGTGCCTTTCTCGCATGAGTTTATTCCCAAAGCGAGAAGCGCAGGTGTTCACCTGGCGATGCACCTGCGCTATGTGCGAAACTCAATGGGTTGTTATAAAGTCTCTCGGGGCGAAGCGCTCGTTTTCAGCTAAAATACTGTCATTACGCGGGCTAGACAATAATCCTTTTGCCAGACTTTAATCCATCTTCAGAGAAGACCACTTAAGAAAACACTAAACCTCACAGTACGCGAGCGAAACAAGTGTCACTTCCTGTAGAAGACAGTTCTGCTCGAGAATGAGTGAACCACTTCAAAACAATTTCTAGTTACAGGCTAACAGGTTTAGCGAGACAAAAATAACATTTAACGTACCTGGTTTTAAGGCAAAGTTTATATTTCACTCTGCTGAATGTTGCTCTGTTACCTCCTGTGGTTGTCCTTCATGAGAACTAACAACGTAAAAGTAAAGAAGCTATGTTTAAATGTGACAGCTCTAACTAATAAACCCAAGGGAAAACATTTGCTAAAGACAACCTGTTACCTTTCAGACCGATACCACATGCCCCGCCCACTTTGCGCGTGAGGATATTCTCATTGGCTAATAGTGGCGTCGAGGGTGGAACGCGTGAAACCATTTCTGTTTCGGTTATTGGTGAGCTTGTGTGTCAATCACAAGTAAATCTGGAACTTGTTTGTCTGTGGAGCTGTGAAATGTATATTTAATAAAAAGCTTTAAAGACAGAAAAGTTATATTTCGTCACTAAATGGACTAATCTGGCTTTTACGTGCACATATATGTAACTGCTTGTTGCGCAATTCGATAGGCCCTATTAATCCAAATAGAGTTGTGAATATTGTTTATACTGATAAATAGACCATACGATCAAATCTGATATAATGATAAGCAATTTCCGTGCAAAAACATGGCTTGGATATATCATAAAAAAACACCTGGTTTTGTAAATAAAATGCATTAGAAATGTGCATTAAAAATGCCTACAATTAAAAAAAATTGTGCAGAATGCTTATGTTAGTTGGTCCGCCAATGAGAGTACATTTCCTGTGTGTAGCCGGTCTAGTCAGTATAGCATCTGGATTTCATTTTCCTTTTATCATTTACAATATCTGGAAATACAGGTTCAGATGCTTTTCAATAAATTCTGCAAGACGTCCCACGATGAGCTATGGTGACTGACATAGTTCATAAATACTTGGAAATACTGTTGCTCTTCACTGTGGTAACCGCAAGTAGTCGCGTTTTGGCAGCGTATCAAGTAGGCCTATCCAACTTCCAGTATTTTTAGTCAAAACAATGCAAAGTATAACTGTGTGTGTATAACCATATCTATAGTAGACAATTAAAATTAAATAAAGTCGGTGTCGATTAGATCCATTGTAAAAGTCTGGAATGCAAAATATATCTAGTTTTTAAACAGACAAGTGTATTTTTGTCTTATTAATTTAACTAAAGCATAATTAAATACTTAATGTTTGCGTCTCATCAAGGAACTATGAATGATTTTAATCAGCCACTAGAGGGAGGCAGTATTAATTGAACTGCTATTATGGATGTATTTATGTTTATAGGTTGTTTTTTTTAATTATCAAGAATATTTGTTTTAATTTATTAAAAAAAAATTTACATTTTATTTCACATGTAGCCTACTATTAAATTAGTAGGCCCATGCCCCGCTATTATGTTAACATTTGTTTGATTATTTCGTGGCCAACAACCCTGGAAATGTCAAATAATTTGACATTATTTTTTTATTTATTAGCTTAACCAGAAATTGACCTTTAGCTTAGCCTACCCCCTGGAGTACAAAATATGTATTTATTTGCCTTTACCAGAAACTGAACTCCATTTAAGTAAAATAGCCTACTTACTGAAGTAAAGAGTGTGCAAGAAAATGGAAACATTTGATAAAAACTGAAAATGTGGTTACTGAGCACCAAATTACTGAATATGTTTGCATCTACAGCAAATGAAAGGTTCTCGTTTAGGGGAACAGTAGTTGCCAGCAGATACACAGAAACCACCCCCACCCACAGCTGCAGCACAAACGCACGTACATCTACATCCCCTGCACTTCATTTAGACAGTCGCTTGGAGTGGATATACCGGGAATGGGATCTTCAGCGAGAGCTAAGAAAAACTTTCAATTTTTTCGTGTTTATGCTCTTCAGAGACTCCTCTTTATCTTGCGGGAATAATAGGGAGCAAATAAAAACAAGACATTATATTCCAATGTGAAGAATCGTAGTATAGTTGTGAGTGTAAGAAGTTTCCTGAAAAGAAATACGAATGGGATAAATTCTGTAAACAAGATTGCATACATGGAATTTTAATATTCGGAACCTTTCCCTAAATCAATTTCACAAATTTGTTCTTTTTTTTTATTTAACCTAGCCTAAATAAATAATTAAGTAAAAACATTGTTCTTAAAAATATTTAAATAATCAACTGAACTGCGCGATAAAGTGTTATTAATTAGACACAAATCAATTATAGCGTCCACAGTGAGTAATATTTTAAAAACAGTGAGTAACATTTTAAAACCCGATTATTCCCAAAGAAGTTGCGCGTGTGTATGGAGAGTAGCGCGGACACCTGTGCGTATTCACCATGGCGAAGTGGTTTAAAGATTTCCCAACTAGTTTGAAGACTGGATCCGACCGGATCCGTTCTGCTTCGGAATCGGGAACTCAGTCCCGTCCAAAACCGGTTCTGACTGTCGGTACTGGTTCAAAGGGGAGTCTGCGTAAAAATTCTGGAGCGGAAAACGGTGGCAGTGGTGGTGGTGTGGGTTCGCTTCTCCACGGGAGAAATCGTAAAAATTCGGCCATCGAGCTGGGAAGAAACCACTCCAGCACCGGCTCGATAAAAGACGGGAAGATATGGGAAATTCTGATCCCTGGAAAAAGTAAGAAAAACACCAAAATGGAGGGGTTTGAAGACCATCGCACCCTGCGGACCACCAGTCTTGCTGACGCGTACATGAGCAGAATGATCAAGGTTAATGATCCAAAATCCAGTGCAGGAGGATCATCTCCAGACAGCGAGAGGGCCAAGTCACCAATCAGAACAGAAACGGTAAGATTGAGAATGAGGCAACACTACTAAACAAGCAATGACAAGCTAATCATAATTATATCATGTATTTATTTGTTTATTTATTTATTTTGTCTAGGCAAAAAACAAACCTCCTACACTCATTCTTTATTGCCATTTATGGTTCCACTAAGTACCCTATACATCCACAAAACCTTAACATTTCACAAAATGTTCTTTATAGAGGCAAACAGTGAACTTACTTGTTGAAATGTTCTTTATACTTTTGAGGAAAATGGCTCTTTTAAGAACTTCTTACTGAAAAGTTCTTTGGGGAACCAAAAAAATGTTCCTTTATGACATGACTGTTATTTTGAGGTATTATGCACTTTCATACCAGTCTATGTGCTGATGAACTTAAATAAAACCAACTGGGACCAGCATCTTTGGCTAGTTTTAGGATGGGTTCATAGCAGGAATAAAGGAAGAATAGCCCTGATCTGAGTGATAAAGTAGGCCTCAGAGAGGATGTTCTTTTTAGTACATGACATACTCCAATTTTCCCAGTCACCCTATTGACTGTGAGAACCAAACAAATGTCTTTGTTTTGAAAATTGAGATCAATATCTCTCTTCCAGTTCTTTGTTTAAGCAATATCTTCTTCTCCCCTCCCTCAGCCCCCTCTTCTCTCGTTCGTATTTTTCTTTCCTACCTCCCCGCATCTCTCTTATTCTCCCTATATGCTCTTTTCATTGAACTGCTGTATTATAAGCAGACACAGTGGAGCTGAAAAGCAACAAAGACAATGAGAGCTTTTCCTTGCCTCTCTTCCTGTCTCTTTTCCTAGTCATGCACACACTCTTCACTCTGTCTTTGTGGGAAACACACTTTTGTATTCGCATACACACACCCTTGCTCACAAATACGCAAAGAATACAATGCATACATAACACAATGGCTCCATCTCATTCTTTCAGTCCCTGGTGAAGGTAGTGTTTGAAGAATTATGTCATTTGATACATAGGCTGTATCCTCTCCCATTTACGGACAACCCCTCCGGCTACACTTTGAACATAACAGCACAGAAATCAGAATCTCATGAGGTCACACACACACACAAAAAAATCATGTCCAGAGGGAGAATCACAGAAAGAAAGGGGAAAGATGGGCTGGAGAATAATCATAAGCTCTTTAGCTAAAGAAGCACTTATTCTTCATCTATGAATTGGAACAAAGAATTCCACCCAGTAAGATGTAATTTAACTCCAGTTTATGAATAAATACCTTTTTTTTAGCTAGGTTTGCACTATTTCTAGTAAAGTAGATAATTGTAGTGCCTCCACTAGCAAACATTTGTATTATATTATTTAGAGAAAATTTGAAGGCCCTGTTGTAACAGGGTGGAACAAGGCAGGCGTTTAAGATCCAACTGCTAGCTTTATTTACACACACAACTTGGCCAAAACAGGCAAAGTCCAAACAACAGCAAACAGGAATATCCAAGGGGAAGACAGAATGGTAATCCAGTAAAATGCGATGGTCAGGCCAGGCAGCGAAACACAGGTAACAGTTCAGGGTTAAAATCCAAGAGGGCAATCCAAAGTAAGAAATGAAACAAGACAATTAAAACAAGGCTATGGCAATGATAAAAGACAAAGGCAATGGCAAGAAACCAGGATAAATACAGAAAACGCTTGGTGGAGTCCGCTTACTGTAATTCAATACTTTGCGACTTTCTGTTTGGCAGGCCTTCGCTTAAATGCCTGTCAAACAGGAAGTCACCAGAGAGGATGGGCGGGCGTCATTACCTGGTTCTGCAGTGAACGCTGCCACCCCTGGAGTATCTACAGTGTAAGCTGACACCTCTGAAGGTTCTGCAGTAGACATGACCACCTCTGGAGGCACTGGAGCAGACTCATAGACAAATGAGGTCTCTCGGGCAGACTCGTGGACAGGGAGGGCTTTAGGAGCAGACTCGTGGGCAAGTAACACCTCAGAGGGAAATTTGCCGCTCACATGCTCCAAATGGTAACCGCCATTATAGGAAGGGCAGCAGAGGGAGGCAGGACCTCTATGATGTCTGAGCTTGACAGCGCTCACTAACATCAGAGGTGGGTCCAACACACTGGCATTCTTGGCCCAAGCTCTGCAGCCACAGGAGCCTGAGTATCATAGCCCCCCCTCTAAAAACCCCATTGGGGAAATCTTGGCAACAGCCGTAGCGTGGTGAGGTTCAGGTATGGCAGCCATCTTAGCTGGGGGTGTCAAGCGCGTTGACCATCTTGGCCGGGGGAATAACGCGTGATGGCAATCTTGTGCTGTGGCTCTGGGTTGGTGGCCATCTTTGTTCTGAGCCCCTAGTCTTGTCCAGAGTTTCTTGTGTGGCGGCTATCTTGAATAGCAGTACCTTAATGGCTGTCATGTGGTTCAGGAGCTCATCAATTGCCCACATGGTGTGATCAGGCTCTGAGTTGGTATGTGTGACATGAGCAGGCCATGAAGTAGCAGGCATGGCGTGGGCAGACTGGCATGATGGTTGGCATGATATTAGTGACCTCTGGCTTGGTAGACATATAATCAGATTTTGTTGTAGACGTAGATGAAACTTGAGAAAATGGAGACTTATCTGGTATGATGTGAGCAGGTACTGGGGTAGTCCGCATGACGTGAGTAGACTTGGGTGTAGCAAACATGGCGTGAGCAGGATTTTGCGTATCAGGCTTAGCGTGAACAGGCTTTGGCATAGAGGCATGGTGTGAGTAGTGGTTACTGCAGGATTGCAGGGTCCCTCATCCGCAACCCCCACAGTAAATGGTGAGCCAGTCAAACGGAGAGCAAAATATATGTATTGTTCAAGAGTACAGTGTGGGGTATTGCATGGCATTGAGTGTGAAATGTCCAAACCAAATTTAATTTTAATTGAAGTCCACCAAATGACACAATTTACAGAAGTCCTGCACATAATCCTCAAGAACCCACTCTCCTTGACGAAGACGAACTAGGCGATCAGTTGGATTGTGTAAAAAGCCACTGGATCTCTTTGTGGTGAAGTATTCTGTAACAGGGCAGGACTCAGGCAGACATTTAAGATCTAACTGCTAGCTTTATTTACACACACAATGTGGTCAAAACAGGTATATCCAAGGGCAAGACAAAATCGTAATCCAGTAAAATGCGATGGTTAGGGCAGGCAGCGAAACAGTCACAAAAACACGGGTAACAGTCCAGAGTCAAAATCCAAGAGAGCAATCAAAGTAGACAATGAAAACAATGAAAACAAGGCATGTCAATGGCAAGAAACCAGGATAAATACAGAAAATGCTTGGTAGAGTCTGCTTACAGCAAAACAATACTTCGCAACTTTCCGTTGGGTAGGCCTCCGCTTAAATGGCCGCCAAACAGGAAGTCACCAGAGAGGAAGCAGAGGGAGCTGAGACAGTCAGTGTAGAGGTGAGAGCTCCCTCTGCTGGCTTGGCATTATACCTGTAAAGTTAAGCTCAATCAATAGCGTTGATATGGACTTTAAGATGTTACAATGATATATAAAGAAAGCAGGGTTAAAAAAAAACAGCCTCAAAACTAGACCAATCGGGAGAAAATGACTTAAAATTGCTTTCCAAGGGGGTTTGCTTCAACCTTAAAAGGGTGGAATTGGCAACACTGAAAGAAACAGAAAGAAAATGATTAGCACAAATTAATTTCTTCTCCCTTTTTTAAAATCAGGGTTACTGTGAGGCATTTACAATGGAAAAGCACCAATCTATTACATAAAAAAAACACTTTTATATGATATTATATCATACTATTAGCATGTTAACATTATTGTTGTGTGAAACACTGTTTACTAACCTTTTCTGTGTAATAATATCCAAGTGTAAAATTTGTTACCATGACAACATAATGCCTAAACCTTAAAACAACCATAACATTTAAGAAATCAAATTTACAGCTTAAATACTGCAGCGTTTTAACAAAAGAATGAACATAAGTGCTTTTAAACATTTAGAGCTTAACATTTCTGAATTTAAATCCTCCAGAAATGAACCCGATTTACTTAGATTATATGGACCACACTGTAACCTCGATTTCAGGTTTTATTAGTTTTTTTAAGAAATGAGGTGGAAATATGAGTATTATTATTATTATTATTATTTTTATTTTTTTGTAATCTACATTATGCCACAAGGGCTTTTCATTGAGCTGAACTTAATCTAAACTAAAATTAATATTAGTTTTGTTTTGAGGATTTGAAAACATGACCAGAAATAATAGATATCTCTTTCAATTCTTCTTTATTTTTGATTCATAATAGATCATCCTGGAGGATTACGCTGACCCATTTGATGCTGAAAAAACAAGGGAACAGAGAGAAGCTGAAAGAGAAGGAGAGAATGATGGTTACATGGAACCTTATGATGCCCAGCTCATTATTACAGGTACATCACCTCTTCTTTACTTCTCTTTCTTTTCATCAGTTATTCATCTAAAACATTTCTCACAAATACTCAATATTTAGGCATAACAAGTATATTTTCACGGATTTGAAGGGCCTGAAAAATCACAGCTCCCTCTCTCTCCCCTCTATGGTGGTTTCCACGGTGACAGTGTTGTGCTGGGACAATGGGTGCAGTTTCCTCTTTCTGCTTCCTGTTTCCTGTCTGTGTTTCCTTTGCCCCATTCTATGGACAGGAAGTTGACCCCTGCCGTCCCCCCAGTATGCCTGGCTATGTGAGAAAGACCCCCCAACACTCCTCACTCCCCCCAATCACTTCCCAGAACTCAGGAAGTGGCCGGCTAAGCCAGCCAATCACAGTCTCTGTCTGACTTTCCCCTAGTATGACCATTGTTTTCTCACACAATAGGCCAGACACAAAGTGACAGCAAAGAAACAGTGAGTGAAGGAGAACGATGGAGCTCCAGGCTTGAACTTTAAATTTTGAGGAATAAATAGGTGCATGAGTACACAAAGTTTGAGACTGAAGTGAAATGCGCTACACTGAAAATGCACTGTAATACAGTAATACTGTAATGCATTTCTTCACAAAAAGGAACATTTATGTTGTGTATTAAGGTTAAGGTTTAGTTTTCCCATTTCATATTTTAATGTGAATCTGAATTATTTAAAGTTTAAAAACATATTCAGTCTAAACAAAAAAATTTAAACATAGATCCAAATAGTTAGCCAACACACAAATGCAAATAATTACAGAAACTCATAGATTTTAGCTGAAAAGTTTATTTCAAATGTTTAGATTTACATTGCTGCTTTATCAATACTGTAAGTACCTCTTAATAGCCTTGATTTCATCCTTTGTTGTTGTTGACAAGGTCTTTTTTATTATTATTCATGCTGCCTGTTTCTTATGACTACAAAGACTCATGGTTCATCTTGGTATTTGTTGGCATACTACAGATTCATCTTCGATTTAGCAAAATTTCCTGTGTTTTTATTCACTTGGCACGGTGAGCTAAAAAAAGAGTTCCTTCACAGAACAAATTTCTACCTAGCTGCTCTTTTAAGAGTTATAAAGTCATTTGTTATAAATGTGTTATATACAGTATATGTAAGGCAAAAACACTTGAGGTGTGTGGTGACTGACAACACTACAGTCTCATATGTTGCAATTACTTATTACATTTAATATTTTCTAACAGTTATTGCAATATTTAACACACTGGATAAAAGAATGAGAAAGAGAGAACTCATTAATGTTGACAGCTTGTTCTGCATCTTTAGCACATGGGTAATTTAGTTGTAAATGAAGCATCTGGATATGCATATTACAGTAGGTAGCGATTTCTAGGGACTAGTAATGCCATCCTTTTCCCACTTTCAGTGAAACAGTGCTTAATTCAGTTTGGTTTAATGATAAATTTGAAAAGATGGGCAGAGGTTGGCTGCTCAAATGCAATGTCCATAAAAGAATGTTATATTATTATGGCTTGTAAGTATGAGAATATGTGGAAGCTTAATAAATGTCTACACTCGTAAAAATAAAGGTGCTTAAAAGGTTTTTCACAGCGTTGCCATAGAAGAAGCATTTTCAACCATTCAGTCGAAGGCTCTTTAATAACCCATCTCTTTCTTATTTCTATATAATCTAAAGAACCTTCTTTTGCCACAAAGAACCTTAGAAAGGTTCTTCACATTTTAAAGGTTCTTTATGAATTCATTAGTCAAAAAGGTTTTTCTATGGCTTTGGGAAGCATGGTTTATTTTTACAAGTGTAGTCACTTTTACTTTTGTTTGTTTTTCAGAAAATATAGTCAGTTGGAATCCAAACGATCTACTATTTAACACGAGGCTGAAAGATTTCCCCAGTTGGTCATGCAAATTTCTATTGTCCAACAGAAATCTATTTATTTTGAAAGTAACTTTTATGTGATCTTTACTTCATACATCTCTACACTGTTAACAATTGAGATCTGATTTTGCTAATGTGACCTCACTGTAATTAATGTCCAAGAAGAGCTAGTTTACTTGGGCAATGATGTTTAGAAATGACTTTTTAATTATGTTCTTATCCCACAAAATCTTCTGAAAAAGACTTCTGATCACTCATGTAAATTTGTGCTCTTACACAGAGATTCGCCGACGAGGCTCGAAGGACTTGTTGAAAGTGTGTGTGGTGTTAAACGGAGGAGAAAGCGAAGGCTCTGGACCCCCTCAGATCTATGATGTCCCCTATGAGGAGGTTCTGGAGGGTATCCCCTTGACCCGACCTGAGTCTGACCCCAGACCACCAGCAGAGTATGAGCTGCCCTGGGAATGGAAGAAAGAGCAGATTGTTAGGGCACTGTCAGGTAACAGCCCTCATATTTATTTTCACCGCTACATAGACACAGTATAATGCGGAAAACTATTAAACAGTCATTTAGAAGACAGTACATGTTACTGAGGTACTTATGATGTGGCAATTGTTCGAAACATTTGGGATAGCACTGTGGGGGTCATTATTGCCAGATGCTAAAATAAACACTGAGTGGTTGATGTTTTTTTCCGTGTACAGCTCAGTTTGATGGAATAGACCGGATGTCTAAGGAAGAATCAGGTTCTCCTGTAAAACAACAGACACTGAGACATAAGAGCTGGACCCCTAAAACTCTTCGACCGAATCCCCCATCCCCAACTTCTCCTACATCTCCCAGCAACACCCCAGACAGTGAGACTCCAATAGTCGATCCCACCCTGCCCCTGGAGAAACAGAGGTGTGTGTTTGTCTCTTCAAAATGCTGTGTTTTCATGTGGATTACCTGAAAACTGCAAGAAATTATATATTTGTAGTAAACAAACAGCTATGACATGAAAAACGCGATCACCTATCCACTGTGTATATTAGCACTAAAAATAGAGGCCAAGGAATAGTTTACCCAAAAATGAAAATTCTGTAGTATTTCCAAATCTGTATTAATTTCTTTGTTCTGCCGAAAACAAAGGAAGATATTTTGAAAAGGTTTGTAACATGGCTGTTTTGGTCACCATTGACTTACATAGTAGAAAAAAAAAACTTTGAGAGTAAATGATGACCAAATTGTAATTTTTTGGTGAACTAGTAATTGTTTTTATTTTGCAGTACAGTATATATATATATATATATATATATATATATGTTTTTGCACACATAATAATTTATAGCATTTTACAGGCTATAATGTTACATTTAATAATATAATACATTTTTTATTTATTTATTTATTTTTTTGAAATATTAAAAATGAAACATTTATCTAATATCTTTATAAAAATATCTTACAGTATTACTGTTTTTCTAAACTATATTTCTTATCAAATAAATGCAGCCTTGTTGATCATAAGATCAAAACATTAACATTTTTCAATCATCTCAAATTTTTGTGACACAAAATAAAAACATGAAGGACACAAACGTTTACAATAATTTAAAAAAAGCACTGATGAACATTTCCCAAATGTCATACATTATTTCAATACATCGTTTCAAGAATGATTTTAAGTTTGAATATATTGCTTTAACACTTAAAATGCATAATTTGCCAAATCTATTCACTTGTACATTTGTACGTCTTTCTCAGTGCCCCCTAATTCTTTTCTTATACATTCTATACCTTCTCTGATCATATAACAGTGCAGAAATAAGAATCTCCTCCTGTCTCTGTCTCTCTCCTCAGCTGGTATCATGGCAGTGTGAGTCGTCAGGAGGCGGAGGCTCAGCTGCAGCACTGTAGGGAGGCCAGCTTCCTGGTGCGAGACAGCGAATCAGCTACCAGCAAATACTCCATCGCCCTCAAGTAAGTGCATGCTTGTGTATCTCTGAAATCAAGAGAACGAGAAATGAGCTACCAGTCCTGAAAAGCTGACATAGATGATATAAGATCCTTCTTCCCCTCTCTCGTCAGGACGAGTCAAGGATGCGTGCACATTATCGTAGCGCAGACTAAAGATTGTGGCTACACGCTGGAAAAGAGCAGCTGCGTGTTCCCGAGCATCCCAGAAGTGGTGCACCACTACTGTACCCAGCGCCTACCTTTCACCGGGGCAGAACACATGACCCTGCAGCACCCCGTGCCACGCACCTAAGCCGAATTCATACATATTCACTGCGTTCTCTGGTGCAAAGATGTGAATGTAAAATACCGTGGTGCCTGCCAATCACATGCCAGCAAAGCACAGCTTAAAACTCTTCGTCCTACTGTATGTATGTAGATGTGCGCATGGAAAAGAGTAATTGAACAAGCATAAGTTGTGTTTCCGTCGCTTTGAAAACAGGGTTTTACACATACAACACTAGAAAGTCCAAAGGGGTTTATGTAATGTGTATCCGTTGCATACTTTTATTTCCTCATCCCTTGTTTGAGTGCGCGGGGACTGCAGCCTCATAAGATTATTTCCCAATCATGTTACTGATCTAATTTTGTGCCTTAAGGAGTGACTCTTCTAAACCCCTGCTGGTGAACTGCAGCAGTATCACTCCATTGTGTTACTTTCCCTGAAGAGACACAAATTTTACTCCCTTCGACAGTGCGTTTAAGAGGCCAGAATCTGCACAGCTGATACTTTTAGGATCCGTAGTATAGATTTAGTTTAGATTTATAGCTGAATTCTCATATTATTTTATACTCTGAGAAAAAAAACCCCACTTCAGAATACATTGGCAGTTCCTGGATAGCTGAGGTTAGATCGTTAGTTCAGATCAATACAGCAAATTGAAGCTGGCTCGTTCATCAGATAAATGAGTCATCGCCGTTGATTGGCTAATGTTCTTGTCTGTACGTGATAAAACTTTATATTGATCGGTTTGAGTTTGGGAATAGTGGGATGTCGAACGGATTTACCGACTGTGGAGTCATGCTTGGGTTCATGGCGTAACGAATGGGGCATCACTGTCTTGGTGATGGGAAGTTATGTTGAAATGTATGTGTTTTTGTTTAAAGGTAACAGGTTCCATTTTAATCTTAAAGGATGCTAAATTTGATTCTTGTTTAATGTAGATGAGAGAAATAATGGATGAAATGCATGTTCACTAAAGATTTTGCCTTTGTACGCTGCAAGACTGTGCAAAGCCTGAAATAAAGCAGAACGCTAAATTTGTGAAATATCTCAGTCTTTTACATTCACACATAAATGTTCCTAAAGTAACATACCAGAACCAAAACAGCTCCAACTGTGTTTTTATTGTTACAAAAAATTCCCATTTAGCTTTGCATCAGAGAAATACTGTAAATTACATTTTACAATATTACAATTCTATTTTAAATTGAATTATTTCACAATTCTACTGTTTTTTATTAAATAAATGCAACCTTGGTAAGCTCGACTTTTCCAAACTTTTTTTTAAAAATCTTACTTACCTCAAACTTTAAACTGTAGTGTACATACATCATCAGCGCAAGGATCATTTGATATCATGCATATAAAAAACCCCACATAAATCATAAATATTAATTTGAATAATATGACTAATGCGTACAGGGCCGGATTAACATAACCAGGGGCCCCTAGGCTACACCACCCCCCCATCCCCAATAGCAAATGATATATGTTTTTTAAGCTCAACTGACAGAGCATAGTCCCAGCAATGCCATTTCCCATGGATCACCCATACTAAATTATAAACCTTAAATGCATTGTATGTACAATAAGTCAGACATAAGAAAAGCTTCTGCCATATGACCAGTACTCATCTAATCAGATGGTGCACAATATATATTGCCTGTGTATGTGTAAATACACCTCAGAGTCTTTTCTTAAAGAAAATATTTACTAAAAGTAACATTCCTTCATTATTCCTTCAACTGACAGGAAAAATCTGTGGCTAAATAGTGTTCTTCAAGACAGCTGAAGTCAGTCAGTGTGTCAAAATCACATAAGTTAGAGAAAGCTGCCAGCATGGCAGGAGACAGAGAGGGAAGGAGAGAGGGAGGGGTGGCATAAGCACTCGGGGGGGTCCCAGTCTGTAAATAATTCAGCAAGAGACTCCGAGCACTTGGAACACTGAAGTTTCCCTGTCAGCTCTGCTTTGCAGAGATAGAGAGAGGGAAGCAAAAAGTAGTCAACGAGAGAGAGAGAGAAAGAGAGGGAGAGGGAGAGAGCACAAAGGTGCACACAGATTATGACATCAGAAGGAAAGACAGAGAACAACGAAGGGAAAGAGTGGAAGGCTGTAAGGGAAACCATAAAGGAAGACATGGAGGAGAGTGCGGAAGTTTAAGAGAACAACAAAAAGGAAATGCTGTATTTAGAGGTGATGAATGATGGTAAAAAAAAACCCAGAATGTTAAGCAGGTAAAAATATATATGGTTCAATAGAATTTTTTTTATTGTCTCAAAATATCTATCTATAGCTGTCGCTCTATATATAATTATCTCTGTAATATAATAATCATATTATATATATATATATATATCAAATACAATTTCACACTCATTTTACACACAGTAAAAAAAACTTTCCCAATAAAAAATAAACCAATCTCTTCATGCAAGTCAGAATATACACCAAAAAAATAACATTCTTAAATTCTGTCTCACATTTTTTCATTTCAAACAATAAGAAACTGATTTGATGTCATTTGTGACTTGTAGAAATAACACTAGAAATGAGAAGCTGGGTTCTCCTCAGCTGTGAGATCATGCATCACCAACACCTTCATTATTTGGTTTGTGTGGCCCTCAAGTTCATCCTCCTGTTAAAATGAAAAACATGAAGAATATAATTAGTTTGTTGATTTTTTTAACATTAGTTTAAGCATGTTAACATGTTCCAATAAAGTTTTTGTTTTGATTTAGTCAAATTATATTAGCACGATGCCATTCAAAAAAAAAAAAATTTATATAAAAGTGGGCCATGATATACTTATTTTTTTGATATATAATTAAAAAATCTGTACTAATCCCCCATAATATTTGGCATAATTAATCCTCACACATGTAATTCTTAAAGGGCTAGTTCACCTGAAGACGAACACTGTCATCGTTTACTCACTCTCATGTTGTTTCCAAATTAAAAACCCTTCTTCAAAACATGAAAATTTAAATATATTTATATATTAATATAGTTATAATAAATACAGTGTATTCACTCAAAACTGATGTTTAAAATTCATAAAGAGATCAATGTGTTCCAATTTATATGATGACCCTGATATAATTGATGTAATATAATTATAGGCCTTTATTGATATATAAACCCTAGATCTCCTTGTTAATTAGCAAACAGTGTTTGCAGCATTTAGTTTTGGTAAATGGAAGCTCAAGCATGCTTGCCTATGAGATTCATGTTTGAGTTTATGCAAGCTCCCCCTCACTGGATCTTGTGCCGGGACTTGAGGCGTTATTGGTCCAAATGCACTCCGAAAGCAGAGTCCAGCCCCTTTAAGGCTGCTTTCTCACCATTTTTGTGGTGTGTTTATTTTGTTAGTGCACAGCGCATATTTACATATATTAATGTCAGTCTATGTAGAATGGGTGTTAATATGTATTTCAGGGTACCAAATTGTGTACAGTCTCTTGTCACAAGTCCTGTTGTATTGTAGTCTCTTGTCTTGTATTGTTATGCTTGGCTGCCACCTGTGTTGCAAATAATAAGGGCTTCTACATACAGCCTAGAATAAGGGATTCTACATACAGCCCCTTATACAGTAAATGCAATTTTGTAAGATCGAACACGTTGGAGTATGCTTTTTGCCCTGATGTTTATGATGACATCATTGCTCTTACTTTTTAAAGATCTTTTTTACATTTGCTTCCTGACATCTCTCTATTTATGTTTTCCCCACACTTTGTAGTAAGTCAGAATATGCAAGACATCGTAAGCCAAGAAGCCTGAGACATCCTCCGCTCTGTGTGACTCACTGCTCGTAAAGAGCATAGCTGTACACTATGGTGTGAATAGGACATGAATATCTACGTAACAGTCAACCGGTGAGTCACCAGTGACCAAGCTTTTGCTTTCCTGCAAATTAATTCCACCTCCCTGCTCTCTCATTCTCTTTATTAATCCATTCTCTCTTCTCTTCCTCTTTCTTGTAATGTTTCCACATCCTTCTCTCCATCCTTCTCCTCCCACTAGTGTCTTCAGGGATCTAAAGCCGAGGTCATCTATAGGGATCCCCCAAGAGAATTTGCAGAAATAGACATTTTGGCCAAAGGGTGTAAGAGTATGTGTAATGGAAGGCAGAGAGAGCCATAAACATTGTGAGTGCCATGAGACACAGAGAGAGCAAACTAGAAGACAGGGAGAGCTTGGGAGACCCCATCATCTCCCTGGAAGCGACGGTTATTTCCGGAACGCTGAACACTGAGTTTTGACACACAACAACTGCAAAACCACTGGTTGAAAGGCCAGAAGTGACAGACACGCAGACAAGAGCGGTTGTGATGTGGGGACAGGACTCAGTCATACAGTGATGTTACCGATGCTGACTGGTGCAGAGACGATACCCATCTCCTTGAAAAACTCACACCCAGCCACCCGCTCCCCCGGGGAAAAACAAATGAAGCGTAAGAGCGAGCTTTGCATCCTGCTGGAGAAGGAAGATGCTGTCTTACAACAGCTGGATGGTTGAATTTTGAACAAATTATTAAAGAAATCAAGAGTTAGCCTACAACATTGAACATTCTAGATTATGCATGGTCGGTTAATCATCAAACTGGCTTTGATTGTTTAACTTAAGTAAATCTGCGAGAGAATGAGTTATTACACCTTTCATGACTAGCTTTTTGTGTAAATTGTAATTGTTGTCCCAAACATTCTGATTACTTTCGAAGTCATAGTTCCTAGGCTGTTTTCAATGTTTCCATCGAATGAGCTGTCACTGAAAAGCCCATTCTGGGATGCGCCGCGAGTGTTCAGGTGGACCAAATGACCTTGTAAAGGAACTGGTGAGTGTCCTGTGAAAAAACACATTCTATGTAACCGGATGTAGTGAAGGGGAATCTGAGGTATGCCTGCCTCCCCCAGCCGCCCCTCCCCTTTGCTGTTTCTGTCATCTCGTCGCATCTCCTCTCATCTCCTCTCGCGCACCGCGACTAGACCTTCATCTACCTGGCTCCTCATAAAAACCTTCCCGCTCCATCACCGGGAAAACCAAGCGTTCAGCGACCTGAAGCCGCTGATGTAACGATGCCAGGTACCGAATAACGTCGAGAAGAAAGAAAAATATCTTTAACCCTCGCGCGCGTGTCCACCTCGACAAAGTCACGCTCCGATACGCACGACCACACGCGCGCACGGGAGAGAGCAGTTCACGCACGGCAGATGCTTCCCCGTCCTCGTTGAGATGATGGCTCTGTGGACGCTCTTCTGCATCCTCGCCATTGTGAAAAGTAAGTTATCTGTTCAAAGCAAGGGAAACGTTACGTTGAGGCTATTATTCGCGAAACAAGTCTTAGCCTGCGTAATGCAGGTTTCTGCGCGAGCACAGTCATGTAAGCTTTATGATATTTTGTTATAGATGTATGGAAGCAAACCGTAGCTGTTTTGGAGATTGAGAGATGCTTGGCGGTGGATTATGAATCTATATAATCACTCTGTTGATGTGGTAATATTTCAAGTGTGACCTGAGTGTTAACGGATGTTATGTCTATATTTTCGCGTGCTGTAGCGCATTAATATAGAATCGGCGGCGTGTTGGCTGTCATTGTGCGCAGAAGTGCTGAGCAGCGGTTATGGCACTGTAAGCCTGAATGATAATACACATCATTATTGCAATGAGCCGCAACCGCCACAACTGCTGAGATGTGATTTTTAGAGTCTCTCTGGGGTCGCCTCTTGCTGGAGATAACATTTAATTTGTGTTTATCACTCAGCATTGCCTCGCAGGGATGGTTTAGATAGTTGCAAAGCTTGTGTTAAATTGACGTGTTCGTAAAGCAGGGTTGCATAAATGACTTGAAGTGTGCGTGTCGAAACAGAAGGCATGGGTCTTTAACCCCCTGATGCATGCATTATTAAATCACTACGGAGAGAGAGAAACGAAAGTTTAATGTTTTCTTTTCACTTTAGAAAAAGAATGTAATGATTCCAACCCAGATGTTACACATCTGTCACCATGAATTTAGGGTTGTATATTCTAGAGGGATCTACGTAAATGATAATTTGTTCATAAGCCAAAAAAAGAAAAGAAAAAAAAATCATATTTCAATAACGAATTATTATGTTATTCATATACAATTCAAATTCAAATTATATACATCCTTGCTGCTGTTGCTCTGTCTTCACATCATTAAATAAAATTACATTTATTTTTCACATTACATCATCCTGTAGATATTGCTTTAATATTCTAAGATAGTTGCAGACTTATTTCCCATTGTGGGATGAACACAACAAAAATATGACATTACATATTAAAAGTGTCTTCTTCTTTCTTTCTTTCTTTGATTGTATTTACACAACTGGATCTTCTGGAATCAGAAAAGATTTTAGAGGCACTGGTGCTTTTTCCAGCTATGTTTGTTTTATGTGTCATAAATAAAAACACAGTTACCGTTTTAGGGCAGTCGAATGATCAAAAGAGGATACAAGACAAAACACTCCAAAATGATAATTTGCTGAACATTTGCTCACCCTGAGTTCATTTAAGATGTAGATGAGTTTGTTTCTACATAAGAACAGATTTGGACAAATGTAGCATTTCATCAGTTGCTCACCAATTAATCCTATATAGTGAATGGGTGCCGTCAGAATGAGCGGAAATAGCTGATAAAAACATTACAATAATTTAGTCCAACAATTAAAGTCTTGCGAAGTGAAAACATGTATTTTTGTAAGAATATTAGAATATTTTGTAAGAATAATTTTTGTCAGTAATTTGCTTTAAAAGGTTACCAAATTATCTCTTAAAGTCTGCTGTTGGTGTAAGCTAATATAGTCTAATTCAGTCATTGTAAACAACATTTAATTTAAAAACCAGATCTTATCACAGTTCCCCTGTCAAAACATTTTGATGATGCAATGGTTGCAATCTCCCTGTTAGAAACACACTGACTGAACAAGAATTATAACTAAATACGCTTGGCATGAAAGAAAAAATAAATAAATGTGCTTGCACACATACACACTCACACATTGCAGGATGGTGGAAATCGGCTTAGGTCCTCCTTTCTAAGTGTCAGACCCCAGAAGGCTAATTCAGTTAATTAACTTTGACTACAAGCAAATGAGTAAAAGACCGTCAGACGTGTTGTGAAAAGGTTTGTTAGGGTCAAAAAAAGAGGAGGCCCTCATTCCACCATCCCACATCCTTCCCTATCCCTCGTTTCTTATTGGTACAGTATAAACATGTTCAGATCTTCTATATATGGATAGATATAGTACTTGTACATTAGTGTATTACACTCACTAGGCAGTTAATGCAGTTACTCACCCAATCATATAAGATAATCATTAATTAAAGAGGACAAAAAATTTTATGGTGATGAACAGACATGCATCCAGTGTGTAAATGATTAGAGTTATGTAATACACATAAGGAATATAGCAGTGCCCTGTTCTCTCATTAAGTGGGATCAAGTCAGAAGAACTGACCTGTACATAGCCTTCGTTCAGCTAAAACCCAACACTCTTTACTTTTGAGATCATTTTCTGAGAAATAATATTTTATAGTAGTTGCTAAAAACTTTTGTCAGGATAAAAAGCCACCATATTTTGCATTAATTTTAATTTTAAACTACAAGAAAATAATAGCATTTCTGTTATTATTTATTAAGGTGCCCCTATTATGCCATTTTTTTTTAAGGTGTCTAATATTGTTTTATGAGTGTCTTAAAGCAGGTTTATTAAATGCAAGGTCAAAAAACACTTTAGTTTTCTCTAAAAATAGATTTTATTTTACCCCATTTCTAAATGAATCATTAACAACTTGTGTGAAGCAGTTCATAGACTGAGTTTCTCTAAACCCCTCCCTCCCGTGATCCCACACTGTGATTGGTCAGATGGTGCAGTCCTATATAATTGGTCTACCTACAGTGCTCCACAGACTCAAAGCTTGAACCAAAACTACCGTGGACAGTGCTTTTGTAAGCGAATCGGGCACACCTCTACGTAATGAACTTTAGCATTGCATAAAGCATAACACTGCAGCCATCGTTTATCATTACTTAGGCCACATTTACAAGTAGCCGGGTATTTAGTGAAATTATTAATTTCTTCCCTCCATTTTCAATAATAACATTGTGCACACAACATCGTTTTCAAAAAACTTGTCATTTATATCAACCCGCATAAATACGCCGTAGAGCGCGATAATAACAATGCCAAACCTATGTAACGTTAAATAGGGCCAATATGATCGCAAGAAAATATAATAATCAATTATTAATCTTACTTACAGGTAGGAGTTCAAAGGAGCAAGCAGGTTAAAATAAACTGGGCTCTGATCCTTCTTTTAAGAGCAAGCAATTGGTGAATATCGCTTTGTAAATGACGTGAACACAATAAGAGACTGTACTGCTGAGGTGTTGTTGAAAAAAAAATTATGTTAAATATTCACTCATTCTTTGTAGATTCATCTTTCAGAAGGGCATATAATAAAATTAACTCTCACAGGACACAGCGTCTTCTTCACTTGATGTAATCCACACGAAAATTGTACTGTTTAGGGGCGGGGCAAGCAGTTCGCAACATAGAACGTGGGCAGACATTATGCTAAATATGTTACCTAGTGACGTGGCTCGGTAACAGAGAAAGATTCAAACTGCTGACGACTCGTGTAGGCGGATGTGAGTCGACTCTTGTTTTTGATAGACAAAAACTTTATTTATCGTGCACTGTCAGCGTCAAAACTGCAGATATTATGTTCACATACAGCTACATGACACACTGCAAGAACAATATTTTTTGAAAAAGCATAATAGGGGCACTTTAAACCAGGACTAGGCCTTAGTTAAATTAAGATATTAATGCATCTTTTACAAAATTTGAAGATATGTCAGAGCAAGATATTTTTTTAGTAGAAGCAGTTCAAACATGCATGTTAGTCTGTGACTAGCTTAAGCCTTGTCTGTGAATCCAGGAGAATATCACATTATCCTTCAGTATTACTGCATATGGCTACATTTTTAATAAAGTTTGATTTTGTGCAAAATTAAAAATGTGGTTTTGTTGGCCGCGCTGTAGCAGATGCAGAGCTGCGGTTGCACTCGTGGGGCTCGCAAATTGATCTTATGGAAGGAATTGAGACGTGTGATCCCTTTTCTCATGCCCAACCAGACAGATCTAGAATCATCTCTCTGGGTAATGAAGCACCACTGATAACGGTTACTTCTCCCCAGGAAGAGCAGTCTACACACCGTTCATCCTCCTCCAAGGAGTTGGATGTAGTTAGTGTACATTTTAAGCCGCTTCTTCATTCTCGCCTGCGAGGCTGCCGTGATGGGGCAGTGGTAGAATTTTTGCCTTCCATGCAAGAGACCGGGGTTCGGTGCCAGCTAGTGCAGGCAACGCTTTCACTGCTCAGAACATGTGGTGAAAGCTGCTCTTTCGGGAGCTGATTCTGATCCGGGTGTGGAGCATGGGGTGGCCGCTCTCTTTCTTTCACTATTAAAAGAGGAGAGAGAGCTGACCCTGCTCCCTAAAGGTTTCTTCTCAGGGGAAGAAGCCTTCAAGTCCCACACTGCTGCTGAGGCAGAGCTGTAGATACACTAAACAAGGATCGCTGATCCCAGTCGGAGAGAGCAAGCCCTCGGGAAAGGAAACAGTTTCCCACTTCCCTTCTCTGCTCTCTTCAAGCTTCACAGTCCTCTCTGAGATGTGTCCCAGTAGAGCCGGAGTGCGTGCTTCCCCCAAGGCGGTTGCATCAGCAGTCTGTTCAAACCCCTTGTGGCGAGCCAGGGGGTTGGAGCAGCCGCTGCTCTTTAAAAAACGAGTTGTTCTGGGTACAGAAGAATCGCAAAAAAACAGTCACTTCTTCCCAGGAAGGGCATTCCATATACAGTTCATACTTCTCTGAAGAGCGGGATGTGATTAGTGTGGGCACCAAACAGACTTTATTAACCCTCTGAGGTCCAAGGTAATTTCGGGGCAGTTGAGATGTTAGGACATGCTCTGATATTTCTGCTTTTTTCAGCTACTTATAACATATTATTGACCAACCTGTATTTTTCTTGTAATCAGCACAAACTGTTCTAATATAATATCTGACCAAAATAAATAAATAAATGTTTGCATTTTTTATGAAAAAATTATTAAGCCCGGTTAATAGGTTTTGTGAAAATAAAACTAGCTGAAATAAGGCCATTTAACTCACACTTAATAGTCCTGCACAGTACTTTTGAGTGTATTAGGCTAGAATATTTACTTCACAATGATTTGAAAATCATTCCACCTTCTTTTTCAGAGAAAACAATATAGTGTTTTAAATTTTGAAAGACATGTTTTGAGGCTGAAATATATATAAAATATTAGTTTAGGCAAACATGAGCGCTCCTAGAGGACATCAGTGTGAAGATGCTCAGTGCTGAGGAGACAGGACTCTGTGCTGCTGTGATTCTGATCATGCTCCCGCGCTGTGCGTGGTCGCATTAAAAGATAATGAGGAAGACGCGAAAGACTGGACATCGTGTTGGTTTCATGTGAATTACTTTATCACAGAATATTTGTTTCGCACCCAGTATGTTTTCTTCATTTTCGAAATGCACAAAGTTGTGTTGTTATTATATGTGTATACAAATAAAAGTAGACCATTTACAGATTCAATTGATGTATTGCTCTTATCTGTGCGATCAAAATTAAGTGTGTAATTTAAGTTCTTTTTGGCACCATCAGTAGAAGACACCTCAAAACGCATGTATGCGTTTGCCTACCTCAAGGGGGTTAATGAGTGGAAGTAGCAGAACTCGCTTCCTTCCTCGAATTGCTAGTGCTAATCAAGGCTCTCTTTTTATCACTATAGAGATGCCCCCGGGAGCGAAGCACACGTTTGTGTTATCTTTTCTTATTCTTTCACAATGTCTACAGTTCTCCTATTTTGTTGGGGAACTGCATCAACATGCAACATGGCAGGGCAGACTAAATATCTAGTGCATGTTAACCGGCAATCTAAATAACTCTCTTGCATGGAAGAACACGCACTTTGTAAGATGTCCAGACTGGAGCTTGTGAAATCCTAGTTACCAGGGGATGACAATCCCATGGTAGAAACAGAACAAACAGGAACAACATTAGCGTAGCTAGAAGTTTAACAAGATTAAACAAGATTTGTTAAATCTCAGCCTGCTGCTGGACGTCCGAGAACTTCTGGGCAAAGTCCTTGACAGTGTCACCGAAGAGGCCAACCTCTGAGATGGGCGTGTCAAGAAAGCGTTCTTTGTCAACGTCATCCATCTCAGCAAGGCTGAGCCAGAGGTGTCGCTCCTAAGCCACTCCCGTGGACCAAGGGCACATGTGGCAACCTCAGATCCACCCACGTGCAGATGTTTTAATGCAGCCCATGCCGCAGCTAACCCCCACGATATGAAGAGCTGCTTGAGGTTGTAACTCGCGCTGTGGAAAGGCTGAATTTAGTCTGGCCTGAATCCCAGCATGCTGAACCCCAGGCGAGTAGATTGGACGAGCGTTTTTTGCAGTCGAGACTGCCGCTTGCACGGCGAAATCTCCCGTTCTTCCGACTATTACGGGAATGTAGTGGGATTGGTGGAAAAAGGTTACAAAAAATTACCACCGGTTGATCAGACGCTGGCATGCCATCTGTCCCCGGGGGGAGCGAGCTCTTTAAAAGCCCCGTCTTTGCCTTCCAAGCCGCTGCAGCTGACTTCAGCGCTGGTTGGCAGGGGCTATGCGGCTGCTGGCCAAGCAGGCCCGTGCTTGCACACCTTGGGGGTGTTGCTAGCATTTCAGGCTGATCTCTTGAGGGAGTTAAGCGGGAGAGAGCATGTGGATACTGAGGATATCCTGGAGCTTGGGCGTATGGCGGATCTCGCTCTCCGGGCTACGAGAGAGACCGCTAGAGCTGTGGGTCGCTCAATGGCAGCGATGGTGGCTGCCGAGAGACACCTCTGGCTGAACCTGTCAGAGGTAAAAACCCAGGACAGAGTCCTATTAATGGATGCTCCGCTGGCACCAGCTGGTTTGTTTGGAGAGGTGGTAGATACGGTGGTAGAGCGGCACCACCAGGCAAAAAGCAGGTTGCGGCTTTCTGTTCAGTACTTCCCCATGGCTCGCTTCCTCAAGGAGCTTCAGGTGGAAACATGCGTTTCTCAGCCAGGTGAAACACACCAAAATTAAAAACTCGGAAACAAACGGAATGCAGATATAAAAAAATGGATGACAAGTAACTTCTTACTGTTAAACTTAACTGACAAAACAGAGATGTTAATTATTGGACAATTATTGGACCCCACATGTAATAATCTAGAAAACTGCCTAACACTTGATGGTTGCTCTGTCCATTCTGTCAATTCTTCATCAGTTAGGAACCTAGGTGTGCTGTTTGATAGCAATCTTTCATTTGAAAGTCAAGTTTTTCTAGTGTCTGTAAAATTTATTTATAATTCATTATAACTGGTTATAATTAGTAATAAATATTTAGATTAGATTTTAGGATTTACTGTAGAAGAATTAAAGTTACAATTACTTGATCTGTCCGCCACTGAGCAGATAATATAATTATTTATCAATTCTAAGAAAGGTTATTTTCTGGCCAAGAAAATAGCTATCCCACTCTGCAGAACTAGCAGTAATTTAGCATGTAGCTAAAGGATCAACGTTCAGTGCGAGCAGCACACAGAAACAAACGTTTGGGAATATAAGGAATTTAATAAATGAGGCTATAGCTAACATACAACAAATTAAACAAACATATACGTACATGATAAAGGAAAGTAAGGAAAAGAGAGAGAAGAGATAATGGCAGTATTTCACAGCAATTTACCACAGCCTAAAGAGAACCATCAAAGAATCAAGGTTCACACGCATTTAAATAGTTATAAATGTTACTTGCATTGGTCTTTGTGTCTGCAAAAGAGTCCTGATTTCTAGATGATCAACCTTTAGGTGCAAGCTGGAGGTTTTCCTCTGGTTCCTCGAAAGGTAGAAAAATAGTCCACAGCGAGTTAACAAAGTTCCTTGAAGGAAAAACTGCCAGAGGTTAAACTCAAGAGATGAGTTTTTCAAAGTGTTGAAGAGTGTTCATTTTAAGAAGAAAAGATTTTGAGTGAAGAATGGCCTGGGTCAGGAACTTTTGATGGTTCCCAGACACACCAACCATTTGGGTTAAATGGCCAATCACAAGTGTGATTTTTTTTGGCGGGAGAAACTTTCTTTGTTTCGGTTAATGGCCCAATGGAATTTTTACTGCTGGTCTGGAGATTTGTTGCAGTTTATTTCAATACCTTGTAGAAATTGTATGATGCATTTTGTGATTACATAGTATACATCATTGTTTGAGTAATAAAGAGGAGATAATTTTGATACCAAGAAGGGAACCTTTAGAATTAGAATGCTTTGAAGTTCGATGTAGCAATTGGAGACCCAATCTGTTTAGCCTCCTTGTGATAGTGGGGCAAACCATGGGCAATTTAGCCTGAATATAAATGTAGGATAAGGGTCCAGGTTGTGAAGACTTCAAATGATGCCAACACAAATATTTCATATGACCACAACTGCACATTTACACCCTAAACTGAGGTAAGGGTAAGTTTGATGATTTTCAACCTTCATTGTATTATGGTAATGTCTCTAATATCTGTAAATGAACAATATTTACTCTTTCTCTGAATTATGTATACCTGTTACACCACCAGGCGGCGCTGAGTCCAGCGCAGCCGAAGTCACACGTTCACTATCACCTGAGTTTTAATTAGTCACCTGAATCTAATCAAGACACTGCTTTTAAGCCAGCACTCCTCATTCACTCTTCGGCTGAGATCGAGGTAACTTCACCCTTACCTATCTTCTACCTGCCTGCTTTGAAATTCATGGTTATTGACTTACCTGTCTGTTACGAGGATCTCTCTCTCTATGTTCACGGATACCTCAAGGGAACTTCATGAAAAGGAGTCTGGATTCGCTAAACCAGGAACTAACTTCACGGAAAAGCTTCCTGCTAAAACATCAGATGCAGTTCTTGATCCACACGTGAGCAATCTACTTTCACTTACCTTTATACTCACCCATCTCTCTTACCTGTTCCTCCAGACCACAAGGGGTCCCTCCAAACCGAGCTCGTCTTCACCACACACCTAAGGAGAGACAAAGAAGAGGAGGTTACGTCACTGGATTCACCGTGCACTTCAAACAAAAGCAAACAGTTCAGGAGTTCGTTTGTACTCACTTCCAAAAGACTGGGATGTTCTTACAGTTCCATCACAAGGAACGAACGACTGCTTTCATGAACTTTGCTTGCTGGAAAAATAAATACTTATTTTGTTTATACTTACCTCTGATCTCCGTTGCCTTTGTACTGAGCGTTACAATTACACATTATCTATGTATGGGGAGCAGCAGTTCTGGTTTTATAAGATAAGATGTTTAACAGTGATACTCAGAATCTTTTGAACTCCAATTCATTTGAAATTTTCCCATCTTTTATCTCTCCTTACTGTCTTCAAATGATATATGAAAT
Source organism: Enteromius viviparus (assembly GCA_032353835.1). Taxonomy (NCBI): domain Eukaryota; kingdom Metazoa; phylum Chordata; class Actinopteri; order Cypriniformes; family Cyprinidae; genus Enteromius; species Enteromius viviparus. Next base: position 33,434 of record JAUCNO010000360.1, read on the forward strand.
CTAATGTCCTTTAATGTATATCCCATGCTGCCTTTTTGAATATGGAATTGGCTTCAGGCATACTGTATCCCTACTTAGTATCTCATGAAGAGTTCACATTATATTCATGTATAATTTATAACTTTATTTCTCTCATTTTAGGTTAAGAATCTGTTTGATGACAGATGAAGGTTGTTCTGCTCTAACTTCAGCTCTGAAATCAAACCCATCACACCTGAGAGAACTGGACCTCAGTAAGAATAAACTAGGAGACCCAGGAGTGAAAAACCTCAGCGATCTACTCAGGAAACCACAATGCAACCTGGAGAATTTACAGTTAGTAACAGTCCGTACAATAGTAACAGTGTGATTCAAGTTCATTTTAAGACAGCAGGGCTTAAGTCAAATCTTTTTCACAAAAAACAAAACAAACAAACAGAAATATTAGTTTATGGGTTTGTACAACCCAGATTCCAGAGAAGTTGGGACGTTTTACAAAATAACTTTTATTTAACTGACAAAAGTTGAAAGAAAAGATTTCCAAAGAGCCAATGTAAATATATTTTGTAAATATGAACATATTACTCTAACTTTTTTCAACTTGATGGGGGCAACAGCTTCTAACGTATAGGAGAAGATGGTACCCATATTGCTAGTAATTTTGTCTAGATCCTGTGTATTAAGGGGTACACAGAGCAGCTGAGATAAATTAGGCAGGCTGTTATTGCAAAGTCCTGTATTCCTCTTGTAATACAGCAGCCGAAAAGAA
>JAUCNO010000361.1:0-29246 GCA_032353835.1 Enteromius viviparus
ACATATAAACCTGTTTTAAGAGACTTGTTAAACAATATTAGCAACCCTTAAAATGGCATAATAGGGGCACTTTAAAATAATGATACTACCCTTCTATACATACAGTATTATCACACAAGCAATACGATCCTCTGCAGCAGATGGTCTAAATTCTTACACCTCCACAGTCACATGTATTGTTGTGCTCATACATATGAATATATTAAAATACAAGCTCACACAAAATGCATCTTTGGCTCACTGACACTCAGAGCCAAAGCAAGAGAATACATTATAGAGGTGCTAATGTCTGCTTCACACTGAAAACATCAAAACAGACACTCATGCAACACAGACTACAACTGCCTGCTCCTCCTCTATCTCTCTCAGGTCCATGTGTTCGACCTCAGCATCAACAAATATGAGGCTCTCTGCCAGCAAAAAGTGGCGTCCAAGAAGACCAAGCTCTTGCACATCGAATTTAACCCTGTCCATCCCATCATCATCGTGGGTGATGACCGCGGCCATGTCACCTGCCTCAAGCTCTCTCCAAACCTTCGCAAGAAGCCTAAGGTAGGAGATGTGCTCATATTTTGTATAACCCTTCAGTGAACCACATGCTTAATCGATCAGGGCTGTTTCAATTACTACTGTGCTACATACTTCATCTGCTGAACTGCTGTATCTGCATCTTAGTGACTTGAATTTACAGCAGAACTCACAGCAATTCAAAGACAAATGATTTGTTAGCAGAGTTATCAAACATCTTAATTAGCTGACGTTAGATGAGAATGTTTTGGAACCACATTAACACAGCTTGTTAAACATAAATTCAGCATCATTTGTTTGTTTTTGTAATGTAAGACATCAATCAGACTGTACTTTGGGACAAAAGCTTTCGGATGCAGAAATCAAATTGATCTAACTAAAGGTTTTTGCCGTTATAACAGAGTAATTTTAGGTAAATCTCCTCAGAAATTAGATGTTAAGTGTGTTATTCCTGACAGTCATCCCTCTTTACAATTTGTAGTTGATCCGGTTGAATCAGAGGTTTTGAATCATTTTAAAAAGTGTTGAAAGTTTCAGCAACCGTGCAATTATATAGTTCACCTTTAAGGTACACTACTCCTGAAAAGGGCCTAAAGTGCCATTGTTTACTTCTGCATCTAGAGAAACTTGATTATGTGTTGAACCCTCCGTTTACGGTCAGATACTACTGTATATAACAATGGCAGCACATAATTAAAATTCCTCTGCCTCACAGACTATCTGCTGTCTGTCAAACCTCGACTTGTGAAATGTTTAATTTGGTGTTTGGAGATCTCAGTCAGTGTCAGCGCTCAGTGTTGATGTGTCTTGTTGGTGACAGTCATTATATTTGATTGGCTGAAAAGGCTCATTCTAATGACACACAGTGTCACAGGTTGAGTGGCTGTGTCCACTAATGCTTTTGATTAGCAAGAAGCTGTATTATTGCTGCCATGGCTGTACTCGCCTTAAACAGAGAGAAAACTGCTGAGTGCAGTGTCTTTTAATATGACTGATGAGAGTCAGCCGTGCAACATATTCACTGTCTCCTTGAGTCATTAATCACCAGCTTTCCACAACTTAATGTCATTATTGCTTCTGAAAGCACACTATTACCCCCTGATGCAGTGGCTAATCTTAGATTAATTCATTTAAAACTTTCTGTTTTGCCTCATCAGGAAGATGATTTCCATCTTTCATTATTTAAAGGTGAAATTTACATTTCCGCACAAAATGTAACTACAAAAAGAACTTTTTTCCCCCCACGTTTATTTTGTGCAAACTAGTAAATTCATCACCATATTGCAGACGATTATGCTCCCAAATTTGTTTCAAATAACCTATGTACTGATATGTAAACATGCCTAATAGTCCGTATTTATGCAGTATAAAGCAGTGGTCTATAAATATTCAGAAATAAATGAGCAAACAAGACATAAGTGAGCTAAATCAGTAACTAGACAAAACAAACAAGAACACAATAGAAAAAAAAATTAAAAGCAGCTCAGTAAACGGAAACATAAGAACTACAGTATGAACTTATATCTGAACTGAAACAACAAAAACTAAATGATCATTAGTGTCCCTATTCTGGGTTATGAATGATTCATATTTTGGTTTTGGGAGTCCCAAACAACAGGCTGGCGTACATACAAGGTCAAAAAACTGTAATTTTCTTAAAATATGCATTTATTTTACCTTATTTATTCATAGACTCCCAAATGATTCATTCAAAAGATCTTTTTTTTCTAAACTCTTTCGATGATTGGTCGATTTCCTTTTAAAGCAGTGTTTGTGGGCCTTAAGCGATCCAAAAGCGGGACCTAGTGGCAAAGAATGAATTTGCATTTTCATTCAGACCAACGCAAAGAGACCAAAAAGTGTGCGGGAAATATGCTAATATTTCATTTTGAGTTTAACACGAAATTGCCTGGGACTTTTTTTTTTTCAATGTTTCAATGATTCAGAATTGACTCCTTCTTTTGAGAGAAAATAACTTTAAAAATAAGATTTAATACTTTGCTGGATATTTTTATTTACTTTGAGCTATGTTATACACTATGAAAGGCAATTTTCAAAAATCTATAATGGGGGCACATTAAAATTGTCTGTTCTAGGACTTTCTAATATTACATTTGAATAATTAAAAAAGTACACCAAATTGATGGCTTTTTTTGCTCATAGGAAAAACAAACAGGACGGAAGAGGTTAAACAAACCGATTTGGGCCAATACAGAAATTAAACTGGCAAATAAACCTATATTATGTTTCTGATAAACACTTTACTTTGAGTAAATTGTAAAAAAAAAAAACATTGATGCAAATGGTATCTTTAAACATCCTGGGCTTTCAATGCATTTGGGGTATATTGCCAGTTCTGAAGGAAAAACAGAAGCATTTGCATTTTTGGAAAGTCAACCTTTTAATTATGTCTTTGGATATAACATAAGGTAGGAGAAATGTTTTAAAAATACTTATTTTCATTATATATAAAATTATTATAAGTCATTAATATGTAATATGTTTTTCAGTTAGCAAAATGAGGGGATTTATCTCCCCTTTATATAAATCCAATACTTAAAAATAGCAACTTAAAAAAAAAACTTTTATAATACAAAGCTTTATGAAGGACTGTGATGACATTGATTATTTGGATAAAGCACTTGACCTTTGCAGGATTCCAGTTGTGCTAATGTGAGTATAGGTCAATGCTGGCCGAAGCCAGACATGTATACCTGTCTACAAGCTATATGATAAAGCTGTGGGACCCATGGGGTGGCGTCTGAGACGGTGACTAAAAACAGCATGTTTCAAACTCAATAGAAACGGTCAGCTGTTTTCCAGGTTAGGACACTACACCAACACACACACACGTCTCACCTCCCATAAGCCTTCCTCCACGTCTCTCTGTACCTGTGACTCATCAATCACAGTATCCACATTATTCCTGCAGCTAGATCTCTTTTTACAGACTGTTTTATATTCACTGCATGAAGACTTGGGTCAGTGTTCATTCCTGAGCCTTCAGTTTGTCGTCTCGGCTGCTGATTTATTTTCTAATCTACTTTGTTCCACAACAGTCTAAACAGTCAGCAACTTCCCGAAAGCTCTGCTGGGTCACCAAATAAACTATTTGCACAACACTGACCGCAATTACAAGACAGACGTCCTCTTGGCCGGAGAGTCACTTAATAACAGTAAAACTCATTTATTTTGTGTGCATTTACAATATATATATTTATATGTACTGTACTGTATGTACCTACATATAGCTTAACTGTTGCAAAATAAAGGACATTTTTTTAAATAAGGTTAATACAGATGTCTAAAGGTCATTTTTGCTGCAGATATTTTCTTCTGAAAAAAAGGGCAAAACAACTTTCAGTTGATCAGAAATAGAAATGTTCAAGTCTCCCAAATGTATTTCCCTAACGGCCCTCCCTGGTTAGGATTTGATGGTTTTTAGGAATAGCTGTAACCTTGAGCTACTTATTGGAGCTCATTGAAGATTCATCCCTCCGCTGCAGCTCTGTGAATATCTGAACATTAGCATTCTGTTGAGCACATTTAGCAGATGTTCTCAGAGTGATTACCAGACTCATAATTGCTTAAAATGTTGCCTAATGATTGACAGGAACCGGAGAGCGTTTAATTAGTGGAAGTGAATATTTCTGCTGAGAAGTTCATCTGGTCTGGTTTAGTTCATTACGACCCTGGCGCGGTCAGTAACCATAGCGATCTTTGATTATTCTTCCCCGAGGAAGCAATGTGTCACTGTAATCGTATCAGACAAATGTCACGTGAGATTAGAGTGAATCTCTGACGGTTTTGTTCCGCCGCAGCACATGGAGGAAATAACATCGGGCTAACACCTCTCTCATTACCTCCGCCGGTCGAGATGGAAACGCTTTAATGGGAGCTTCACACTGAGAAGTGTTTGTGATTGTTAGTGGCACCCCTGCTTCAGTCCTCTCACTACCAGCAGCTGACTCATCTCGTCCTCTTCATTTCTCTTTGACTCCACAGGAGAAGAAGGGTCAGGACTTGCCGAAGGGGCCAGAAGTGGAAATAGCAAAGATGGAGAAACTGTTGAGCTCACTGAGATAGCCTGGGAACAATCAGAAGAATTGAGGCACAGTAAGACCAGGACGACTGCAAATACTACAAACACTAAGATATACAGTCAAATGTCTTTTTCCATATTTAATATAATACTGAAACCAACAAAATCCATGTAACCGCAAACAGAAACTTTTAAGGAAAGAAGAATAAGAAAAATAAGACTTGAAATATCCTTAATGCACAAGTATTAACACCCCTCGGCTAATATTTGGTTGAAATGGGATTTTGTGCCAAAATGGTCTGGTATTTGATACTACCCATGATTGCCAGTCTCAGCTGAAGAGAAGCATCCCTATAGAATGAAACTTAAACAACCTTGCTTCATTGTGAGTTAGAGCTGCATGATTCCAGATAAACTGAGAATAGCATTTTTTTTATAGAGATAACGATTTTCCAACTACTCTAAACTAAGTAAAATAACATATAATTGCCCGAGTCTTAATTAATTTGATTGAATCATGTTCAAAAATGTTTGAATGAATGATTCACTGACTAATCTCATTCGCTTGTTTCATTATGAATGAAATCAATAATTCAATGGCAACATTTTTATCAGTTAAACAGTGTAATCAATTAATATTACTTGGAGCTTAAATTACTTTCAAAAGAGGATTTGCTACATTTTGATCGCTATCATAGCTATCAGTGTTAATATCTGAACTATAAACCTTTATCTCAGTACTTCTGTGATGTGGTTTTAAGCTGTTTAATATCTCAACATGATCTCTATCAGTTGCAGCAGGAACGCAGATTTGAATATCCAATATGACTGTGTCAAAGGTTTAATAGACACAGCAGAATCTCACGTGGGTGATTGTGATCTTTTAACAATTAATCGTGCAGCTCTTTTTGAGTATGATAAGCAGTCTTGTTTCTGTGCCAAACGTACTTTGTAAAATCATGGCAGTTCATGAAAGTTCAGTTTGGTTTTGTTGGACCATTAAACATTTTGCCTCATGGTTGTGGCAAAAACATAGATAAACCCAGACGCTACAAGTGATCAGTACTTGCCAGATATTCTTGCGGCTCCTTTAATGCTACTTTTAGTTCTCTTGGCAGTTTCCTTGATAACTTCTCATCTTGTTTTCTGATCTGTTTTAAAGGTGGTAGGTAACCTGTTTTTTTGCATTGTCATTTGTTGATGCTTGCCTTCACCATATTTCAGGGCAAATCTAATTCTTGAAATCACTTTTGTATCCCTTTTCACACAAACCTGCACATTCTTTATCAGAAGGCTATGATTTTGGTAAACTGATTGAACCAAGAGAATGCAAAAGAACATCCTACAGAAACAGCTGTTTTTTTTTATTCAGGGTTAATCGACATCACTTGTATAATAATTACTTATATAATTATAATCATTTTTCAGTAAAAGTGTGAATGTGATTGTTTAATTTCAAACACAGCACATGCACTATTAGAAAAGCTTTTTAGGTTTTTCTTTAAAAGTTATAATTAGTTTTTTGTTCACTTATAATATTACAATAAAGGTGGGAGTGGATTTACCATTATTTGATTTTTATCTTAAAAAGCTGCATTTCTGGTCCAATATGTTGTCTAGAAATTTGTGAACAGTCAAAAATAGTCAGCATTCCTATAACAAGGTAGTTCATAACATTACAAGATGTTCAAAAAAGACCAAGATTTTTTTAATGGATATTTCAACATATTTATTAAATGTCCATAATCTTTATTTACCATTTATTTTTCTCTGATATTTTCAAGAACAGATGCTAGTATGTTATTACTGTACCAGTCCCTCTGGCCCAATGCACAAGCAAAATAAAACACAAAAAACATGCATTTCTTATTTAAATTTCTCTTTCATATACAAAGCAGCACAATTCAGCTCTTATTAAATTTTAATTCTTGCACTTGAGCTTTTATTTGTTTTTGTGCTAATTAGCATAACACTGATTGCTAGCTGGTCGGCTGCAGATGTGGGGTTTCACTGACATTGTCAGGCACTACTGAATGACTCTAAAGAGGCGACTGAGAGTCTCTTTACCTTTACATAAAACACTCAGGCAGAGTGGTATAGTATAAGAGAGCTTAGGTACAGTCCAGCGGCCCACGCTCAGCCAACTCACTCCTCATCCTCGAGTGTTTTTACACGACGCCTCACTTACACAGGCTTCTATGAATAGCATAAAACATCTATGAAATCATGTTTTAATTCATGACAAACCATGTCATCCAATCCTCAATCGATCGCTGCAGGCAGTACAAAATATACCCAAGTTTTTCTTCCCTCACGCCTTCAGCAAGTACCTCTGCTCGGTCCTCTGACGTGCGCTCTCTAGAGTCAGCACCGGGACGCTCTCCTGGCTGGAGGGAACCTTGCATGCTTTGCAGAGGATCAATATCAGAGCCAGTATGAGCAGAGCTACCAGGATGTTACATGCTATGGCCACCACTGCGGCGGTGGACAGTCCCGTAGTGGCGATGGAGTCTTCAAGGTCACATAGCTGCATCGCTGACACAGAGACAGCCTCCCTCAGACCAGCTGTCAGCCCCGGAAGACACCGCTCTGATCTGTGACCTGTGAAACTCAGCGCTTCGAAGTCACCATCACTCTGCTGTCATTATTTGTCACCCAGGGGTCCTCCTGATCGTCTGATCCCGTGTGAACAAGCGTGGCCTACTTTTCACATCTCTTATGTTCGCAGATCAAGGACACTGTGTTCTGGAGGAAGACTTTGAAACAGGTCTGATGATGATCAAGAGCAAAGCCTGAGGATTTGTAAGAGCTCTTACTTTAAACGACTTTACAACATTGCTCCCATTCACAGGTGGACTTATTATGTCGACTTAGCGTTGTTCTCAGAGGTAGATGGAAATGGACAGGGTGGATTTCTTTTGGATGAGGTCTTGAAGGCTGTCTCCACCATTCATCTTAGGCTTTCTTTCCTATGTAAAAGAGAGAACGGTGATATTTAAACAGGTATCACAATACTGTATTTCATAAAATCCGCAGGATGAAACTACATTGTGTGCCACCCAATGATGTCGTCAGCTCTTTGATTTTGTCCCAGTTTTCTATTATAGGTGCAAGAAGCTCAATGGAATTATTCACAGAGGAGTCAGTGGTGTGAGAAAGGAACTGCCTCAAAATCTCATTCTTTTCCTGGTGTGCTCAATGAAGCCTGCACTAGCCTCTGCCTGGTTACTGTCTGTCTCTGAAACTCCCATCTGGATCTGGAACCGCTTTTAGAGACACACACGTACATAAAAAGAAGACTATATGTTAATGATCCCGCTGGAAAAAATAACAAATGAGAGAGGATGTGTTGAGCCGGTAAATGATTTCTCTTCTGTGTAGCTCATAGATTGTAGTGGGAAGTCCTAGCAGGCCCACTCCTCCACAGTTCAGCTGAGTAGAGAGGGGCACAGAACTGTGCACTGAGTGTCTCTGAAGAGGGGCTCCTCCTCCACAAGCATGCTTACACATGCAGTTACATCAATAATTCATTCCCTTCACTTTAAACTAGGCATTATATCAGAATATAACGGGCATGAAAAATCTGTCATTGTTTACTCCGTTTACTTTTTTCTGTTAAGTGGAGCAGATGTTTTGCTAGGGGTCCGAGTGTTATTCATTGCATGGGGCCCCCTTCTGTGAAGTCTCGGCCCTTCAGCAACAAACAACTTGTGAGTTGTGTCAAACTTCAGAAAGTTTGACACGGGTTGCAGAATGCTACGGATGCACAAACGAAACTAGCAAAAATCAAGCTACAGCAGAGAGGAAATATTTAGAATAATATTAGCTATTATTATATGACTTGTATGGTCCGAATGTGATGTGGACCACTTTTTAGTAGCCAGTTAGTATCAAATAGATTTTCACACAGGTTTTATTTAATATAAAATAATTTGGTAATTCATAATTCTTTATATTCTTTTTCTGTTTAAGCTTAAACTGGCTGTTCTGGATTTGGAATGACAAATTTGGAATTTTTGTGTGAACTATCCCTTTAAATGCACAAAAACAAACACACGTTAACATTCACAAAGCTCATGCAAATAAAGTGTGTCTGAAAGAGGACATTAAATAGTTTTGAGCACTCTTCCACAAGGTCCATTCCCAACCTCCCGTCCAGTCACAAGGGGAAGAAGAATAACAGTGAGATGCTGACAGCAGGGGGGATATCTTCTGTTTGACACAAAATCTCAGAAGCTTCCAACATGTGTAGCTTTTATCCCCATCTACAACAACCTTCCCTCTAATCATCAGAGTTTAATTTTAAGACGACCATGAATCACCTGCCTGTCCTCCAAGCAGTAAAGGGAGGGCTGTGTGTGTTTACAATGCTATGAGGAGACTTCGCTGCCTCGCTGTAGGAAAATAATGGTGGGATGCCGGAGGTCTCATTTCCAGACAAGGAGAAAGAGCAAGGGAAGGAGAGGAGGGGGGGGGGGGTACATACAGTGTGTAATTACACAGACCCCATAAAGAGTCTGTTACAAAAGTACTTGTCAACCATACACAATGACTTTTACCCATAAACCCACCCTCGACGTACCTCACATACACTGCCAGCCTGCATATTAAACCCAAGATGCTTCGAGAGAAGAACAACAGTACTATTCTGGGTGTCATTTGAGCGGAAGTGTGTGTGCTGCCAGTGTGTTATCCTGAACTCATTTCATTGCAAGCAGTGGGTGGCTTCCACAATAACTGTGCAAACCTCCTGAGGGTCTCCTGGCTGAGGTGACTCTCATTTATAAATACACCTAGAACTGCTGTGAGCCACTTAATATGGAAGGGCACTTTATTCCAAACCTTCTTTATCGTAAGAGTTTGTTTGCTGAAATCAAGCAAATTAAGTGGGTTGTGATTTTACAATGCAAAACGTACTTATGCAAAAAGGGCAGCACTGTGTGGGGTGCTGGGAAATGAAATGGATAAAACACGATGTCCTTGCGCATGTATTTTTTCATTAGTCTGATGATTCAGACAGCAGACACTGGGTCATATAAATTTCCCCTCAAGACAAACATCCAGGGCCCCTGACATAAAATAACGGTGTGCCATGTAAATGTCGCTTTTTTGCTTTTTAGCTGATAAATAGATATGCATGCAACGTTTGCAGTCTTTCGCTACTATCGACTAGATTGAATTGTCGTCACATTTATGACAATTAGGTGCATTCTAGTGTAGGTGCAGTCTGGAGCCCTGAATGACATCCCATCTCAATTCAGCGTCAAGCTGCAGAACAGGAAATAGATGTCCCTTTCATTGTGGGGGAGCACAAATGCACACAGTCTGCTACCCAGAAAGGCAGCTCTCCAAAGCCAGATGGAAACCGCCATGGGCATAGTGATGTGCATGAGATATCAAATAGAGCTTCATAATAATGCCTTTAATTTACATGCAATGTCGTCATATGTAGCTATTCATTTGGACCCTGTTTTATTGTTAAATACAGCAGAGCCACGATGTATAATATAAACGTCAGTATTTTTGCACCTTATGAGGCAGGTTTCCTCTTGATTGTTATTATAGCTTATAGTAAAGCCTCACACAAGGTGGGCGTTTTCTATTGGAAATATGAGAGCTGTTCTGATCATTACCCCTGCACTGTTTAAATTAGAGGTCACGGTGAGGAGAATTCTTTTCCGTCATCCTGACATTTTAACATCGTGTAAGTGTTTCGTTTAAATGAGCTTGTGTGGCTCTTCAATAGCAAAAATCCTTGATTTAACCGCTTAGGGTGAAAAAGAGCTACAGATATCATCCATTTAGCTGAATTATGGGTAATGAATTAAGCATTAGAGAGCAACATGACTTGCTGAACTCCTTTGCATCAGTGAAAATGAATAGAGTACTGCTTAATGCAGTAAGCAACAGACTACTCATCCGCGCATACAAATAATAAGTCAGTGAGATGCATAAGTTGCACAATGTTGCAGGCATGCAAAGGAAACATGATGAATTGATGGAAAACACAAACTCATGAACCCAACTCATTAAATATACCAACAAACCACCTCACCAACTGCCGCAAATCTGGCAACACCTGCGCCAACACCATTCCTATGTTTATTTCATCGTAGCGTCCTGACTGCTGGGATTTAACACAGCCATCGAATCCAGCCATGAGGCAGAGCCAGAGTGGCATAGAGCTCATTCAGATCTCAATGCATGACTGGGTAGCCATCCATCTGAGATGATTTTCAATGAGTCAGTCACCCTGCTCCCTGATTTCTTCTCTCATAGCATACAACATCTGAACAGACGTGGAATTGGCAAGCAGTGGCCAGTTTCAAGGACTCTGGGGGTTATGAGAAGTTTACAGACGTTAGCACCATCTCAGCAGGAAAGCTCAACTTATACATACATACATATATATATATATATATATATATATATATATACATACATACATATATATATATATATATATATATGGGGAAAAAAACACTCCTTATCATACACTGAAGCTTTTACTTGAGGTTTTTTAGAGCTGTTCTGTGCATATTAGGATATGTAAAAGCAAAGCAAACAAAGAGCGCTCCTCTCAAAACAATTTTATAAAAATTAAGCTACAAAAGGTAGCACATCTTTTAATTACTTGCACTAATAACATTAGGACTGCTACCATTCATTGCACTGCAGACATGGCACATATGCTGCTTTTGAAATTATGTTTACAATGCAATTTTTTTTTTTTTTTTAAGAAGCTGTGTATAAAATAAAACCAATTTTTGGAGTCTTTTTTTTAACACGAAAAACTATTTGTATCTACTTCTATTTCTTGTTTAATTCAGGTTTTGTGGCTCTGTAATGATTTGACGCATAGCTGTAGCGCTTCAATGCAAGCGACACACAAACTGATCTTCTCTTACAATTTACTAGTTATAGCATAAAATAAACAAATGAACATCAGATGGTACATTGTTTCAACTGCGTAAACATGTCTATACTGTACACACCAGTCCACTGTCTACTCTGGTTTGTTTGTCAGTCAAAAATGGTAAATTCTGTGATCAGTCAAATTGCCTGTCAGTCAAACTTACTGTGAAGGGTCAATTCAGTGTTACTTATTTGTGAAATACTAGCAATTTACAGCCATTATTTCAGTGTAGATTTACTTACGCAGTAAATATTAATCTGTCAGCATACATAAATATAAAAAGAAATGATACTTTTTTTCTCATTTCTCAACTGTATTTAATGTGAATATCAAAGGTTTAGGCCTAAGTGATGAATGAACTGTATTACTGGTTGTTGTCAGAGATGGTGACAGACTTTTTATACTTGTGTTACAACTGTGTGGCCTGAGCTACAAACATTTCAACCTCTGTAGCACCAGAGCTACGTGCAGAAAAGTTCGTCACTATCATCAGGGAAATACTGCAATCAGTAATGGAGCCCTGACATTTAGAGAGAGGGACTAACAGAAAGATAGACGTAAAGCAAATGGCAAACAAAGTGAGGAAAGGGCAAAGCGTGACATTAAGTGTAGCGTTATGGACTGCATCAGAATGCCACATCATATCATTATTGTTCTGAGGCAACCGACATCGTCTCCAAACACTTGCTTATTTAGCGACGGCATAAGTCAGATACCCTTTCCCTAGCAGCACCCCTAGTTCACTCAGGAATGGCAAATCTGTCATCATTTACTCACCCTAAAGTTGTTCCAAACCTTTACAAACGATGACTACAGCTAATTCATAATAGTAATAATACGACTAAGGCTTAAAATACCTGTATGACTTATCTGTGACTTGCATTGTATGTCCATGTCCTTATGTTTCCAAATGAAGCTGAAAAATGAACCAAACATGCCGTCTAGACACACCTACATAGTCTACACAGCGTGAGTATATGAAAGTTGAACTACTTTAAACGCTACTGTATGTCGCGAGAGGCGTCGACGGTGAGACGCGCGTGCATATAGAAAACAGTAATAAAAAAACGCAGACGGTGTCCTGTCAATGTCCACAGCTTACAGATCGCTTGGTTTTAAAACACAGCCACTGATTGATTATTTGTTTAAGCTTTTTGGTAAACTGTGTCGGTTTATACTTTTAATTTTAATTGTAAATATCGTTTAAATGTGGAAATTACATGTAAAAGATCGCCCCGCGAAAACACCGCCTACATTTATGATAGCAAGCCTTTTAAAAGAGGTGTCTTTGCAGACACATGATCAGAAAATATAATAATACACAAAAAGCAGGTCAAAATAGAAATCCGATACACCAGAAACTTCCCTCGGTCGATATTAACACTCTGTTCATCATAGCGCAAATAAGCACTTTAAAGACTTACCCGACAAACACAAGCGCGATGCTGATGAGGTTTCAGAGGGGTCCAGCATTCCACAGAACCTGTCTGCATGTGATGATCCATGAGTGTGAGACGAGATGAGCTGAGCTCCACTGCTTCAGCGACGCGCGTCAGCCCCGAAAACGATTGGGATTATTTAAAGCATTAAAAAACTCAACATTAAAGCGTAAAGACATATATGCAATCGAACAGTGCGCAGAAAACAAGCGCCCTTGCCTAAATGTAGCTAGTGTACTTTAATGACTGGTCCACAATTAAAGTACAAAAATATGGACCGAAAATAAGTTTTCTTACACATACACAGGCGCGCGCGCGCGCACACACACACACACACGTATATTAAGACTAAATGCAATAAATGTACATTTCCCATAAATTAGAGACAAATATTTGACAATACAGTCCGTCACATATATAATATAATCAGAGATCTACACGTATCCAGATATTGTATAATTTGTATCTTGCACGTCTTTTTAGTGTAAGCAGGTATAGCACGGATGATATAATGGAGAACTCCTTAAATAATTTTGTATAGATTTGTCACAACTACCCCTTAAGGTTGCGGACTGTACATTTAAATTGAGGAAAGGGTTAAATACAAGCCCCTTGATTTGGTGATATTACCAAGTATGCTAGAAAAGTGCAAACATTTTGAATGCGTTTTATCTGTGCATGCAAATAAAAAAATAAGCCATGCACAATCTCATTGGTTTAATGTTAACACCTAAGTACTGTGGCAACATAGTGTTGTTAACAGATTATACCATGATACTACAGGTTATGCCATGGTATACAACAGAACATGTCCCAAACATATTTCCATGAACTAGTACTGTTTTGTTAGTGAACAGCTTTAATTCACAGAATGAGGCTATAGTGAATATATATTTAAATGGGATCATATTTCATGTCAAATTAGTTTTTTTTTAACCTCGGCCTAGAAAGATGGATAGATCTTTAGTCATTTCAACATCAAATTCTCTATGGACATTTTAATAAAGACATCAGTGTCAAGGCAATGTCATCTCTGGAAACTAACTGAAAATCATCTGATAAATCTCAACCTAGCTGAGGTAATTAGAAAAAAAGCAAGCTAGTTAGGCATGACTCAAGGAGATCTCTTTTAATTGGATGTGCCAATGCTAATGATCATCTCATATAAGACTAATCACAGTAAGACTGGCTCTTTGTTCCTGCTGCATTTGCTGTAGATCTTTTTATTTTTTTATAAACCGATAAGACAAAGAGATGCCATGCTTCTTCCTCTCTCTGTCAATAGGTGCTGAATTGGTCGGTGAACAGATTTATTACGGTGGAATTGATAGTGATGGGCAGAACAGATGTAAGATCACGCACAGATGGTCTCACATCCTTAAGTCCAGGCCATAGGACCAGTATTGACTGAAAAATGTTTCTCTAAAAATCAAGTCAGGCGTGTCATGAAAAAGCAAGTAACTTGGCTCCCCCTGGCGGCGATTCTAAACATACATCATATCGGAGTATCATAACAGGACACCTTAAATAGACAAAAAAGAAATATTTATTTCATGATAGACCTCAGTTTGCAAATAACTGACCATTCAAAAAATGTACACAATTTCTTGTAATTTTTTTAACATCTTTTTTTTCAGGATTCACAGACAGCAGTTGTAATATCTATTACCACATGCAATGGGTTTTTTGTCCACTACACAAACAGGTACTAAGCCCCAAAGCCAGCGCTACCTTGACCTGAGCAGCAGACAGCTGTACTCAAGTCTGGGGTGCAGCTAAACACGTCCGATGCTTTATTACAGTCTAACACTCTCCAATCTCCATATACGGCTTCAATTTCTGATGGCTGTCAACGGCAGGTTTTTCTCCAAGGACTGTACGAGGGACACATCCATGCACTCACAGAGTTTACAGGTAATGTTCAACTTTGAGGGACCGCTGCTCATAGTGTCAAGGATTTTCCTTTTTTTTTCTTGTTCCAGAGGTAAAAATAAGAACATTTCAAAAACAATTTTTTAAATAATGACATTTTAATGTCCAGATCTGCAGTGTGTTGTTCTTGTGTTAAAAGGTCTCTGGACATTTAAAGTGCACTTGATGGCTGAGGTTCTTCAGCAGTGGGTCTTTTCGGACACAACAGCATAAACGAAAATTCTGCCCCAACTCCGAGATTTTAATATGTAGCACTGTAGCACCAAGTTGTGTCCACCAGTAAGGCAAGATACTGTAATGTGGAAGGCTGCAGACGAGAAACGTGGAATGGCAAAATGTATGTGCTTGTAGAAGACCTCTGGGTATTCATGAAAATCAGTGCACAGAACAGCATTCAGCATTTCCTTTTCAGTCCAAATTCGGACCACTGAGAACGTAGAAATCACAGAAACAGCGTTCAATGAACCTCATCCTGATACTCCATTGCACTTTTGCATGATGGTGCTTGTATCCTTCATTGTCAGAACAATTCCAGCCATGACCTAATGCGCCTTCGTTCCAGTGAGATGAGCAGATCTCGTCATTCCAGTTCAAGAAATGTTCATTCTCTTGCAGCGTCCAGCTGAACGGGCGGATAGGGTCGTGAGAGTGCACCGTTACTAAACAGGGCGATAACGCAGCAGCTATTGAAACGAGACTGTTGGGAGTGAAGAACATGTACAAAAAGGCACCGTATTTCTGGACAGGGCAGATGTTCGAGTGTGTATGTGCAAGATGAGTCTGAATCCATCTCTTTCCCTCCACCTCTAAAGGCATTACCATTTACTAAGGCAAATTCTCTCTGTAAAGAAATGCAAAGTGCATCTTTTCTGCTCTCATACTATATTCTTTGCGCTGCTGGCGTTGAATAAATGTTCAACTTTGCATTTTAATCATAGATATATCTCTTTAATAAATTATATTTATATATAATTTTATACATCCCCACACCCCACTATACCCCAGCGCACCTTACAGGTATTTCTGTACAAACTTAAAGCCATGCTTGTCCTTTGTCACTTCAAGGCAAAGTTCTGCTCTGTTCACAGTTCCCTCCTCCCACCGAACTCGGAGCAGTTTTCTTCACAGAGATCACACAGACATTCCGAGAAAGGGAAAAAAAAGCATATTCGTACATGATGAAAGGAGACAGAAGTACAAATATTCATTGTAAAGTATGTTTCCAGCGAAAAGTCTTCCATGAGATGTTGCCATGGAAACCAAAGAGTCCTCTCAGAGGGCTGTGGATTTTATTGGATGATCTTTGACCCCAGAGTTTCACTGCACACCCTCCTCATCGACGTATGTAGAGGGGAACCATCCAATCTGAATGAAAAACATGGAAAATGCTAATATTGTAACTTTTGAAGGTTATTTTTTAAATCCTGTGCTTGTTTTTTACCCTGCCATTGGCTTCTCCTTTCCACCAGCCTTGGTCTCCACCAATCTTGCTGTAGATCTTGACGATGTCCCCCTCTCGAAGGGACAGCTCTCTCATGTCTCGGGCAGCAAAGTTGTATCGTGCCACAGCTGTGCTGACTACCCTGGGTGTGAATACTGTACAAGGCCAGCAACATCCCAAGATTAGCGCATGTAAAATGATGAAGACTTTACGACATTGTGAGCGAGATGTAAATGAAATAAAGCTTGTGACTAATGCTGGTGTTTATGAACGTCCGGAGCGCTGAGATGATGATGAAAACACAAAAAGTAAGACTTGCTGATAGGAAGATGAAGGGCTGAATGTGAAGAGGGATTGGATGATGCAAGAGCACAAACAAGCAAGAAGCGCAAGTACCTGACCAGAAGGGAGCAGAGCTTTGAGAGGAGAAGTTGAGGCCCTGAGGACTGAGGAAGGAGAAGTTGTAGGAAGCACAGGTGGCTGCTGAGGCGGTATGGGGGAGAGAGAGATAGACAGACAGGTAGACACATACATAAAGTGAGAGAGAGCGCAAACAAAAGAGGAAGGGCATAACATTACAGGGTAAAATAAAAATTCAAGGACATGTAAAGTGTTTGTGTGTGAGACAGCAGCTGTGTTCTGTGAAAAACTAACTAGAATTCAGATATTAACATTCAACACTAACTTTTTCAACAGGACAAAAATGGACTTTAGGTATACTACCATTCAGAAGGCTAGGGTTAATACATTTTATTTTAATACATTTATTTAGCAACAATGACATACACACTTATATAACATTTACATTTAAAATAAATGTAGCTATTTTTGTAATTGTATCACAAAAATATTGAGAAGCACAACTATTTTTAACTTTTATGATAAGAATGATATCAAACAAGCATATTAGAATGAATTCCGATGGATCATGTGACCCTGAAGATTGGAGTAATGGCTACTGAAAATTCAGCTTTGCATTAAAGAAATAAATGACATATTAAAATAGAAGAAAGTATATAGTTATTCTAATTTGTAAAAATTTAGCAAAAATACAGCAAAAAGACACTTCAAAAAAAATAAAAATAAAATAAAAATCTGGCCATCCCCAAACTTTTAAAAGGTATGTGTATCAGCCTTCATTTACTTCAATTGTATGGAAAAGATCATTCAGTGTCCTTTTCCATTCAATGGAAAAAGTAAGTCACATGGGTTTGAAAGTGAATGACAAAATTTGGGTGAATGACTCCTGCATATGGAGATCTTCAAGGGATATTCTCAGCCCCTTACAAACAGACATTGTCTTCACGCACTTGCATAAAAACATCAGTGAACACCAGTTGAGCTTGACTGGAAAACGAACAAAGGCGCATCATTTATAATACATCTAATGAAGCATCTGTTTGTTGGAACCTATTCAGCTGGCCGAGCAAAACTTGGCTGCAGTAGCCAGAAGTCTCCGTCAGGCCTCAGCCTCAGCCAGAGTGGGTGGCTCCTTGACAACCCAGCTCAAGATGACTGACATTTGAAATACCAAGAGGCGGGGCATACAGAATGTGAGGGCGGGACCAGCTGGCAGGGTTTGTTTGTTCAGACTTCCAGAGCATGTCCAAAGATTGTGGAAGGCTGCTGGCCAGACTGGTGGGGGCTCAATGAAAAAAAAAATGTGTGCCAGAAAAAGCAAGAAAGAGTGAAAATAAAAAAGGGAGAGGAAGAAAGAGCGATAAAACGCCACAGAGGATTACGGCAGCAAATGTTTACCTGGTGAACGGGTATTGGTGCGAGAACTTGAGCGTTCCCTGGATTTGTAAGGGTACCGTAATGTCGTGTCCAACAGCTTAAAGCTCTCTTTCAGTGAATGACTCTGATAATACTCCACAAGCTCCTGTAACAAAGAAACAGATCTGAAGTTACTTACAGCACTTTCGATGTTCCAGATGTGACACAGCGTTTCTAGAAGAAATAGCAGTATTTGCAGGGAAAAATAATAGTTTTAGGTGGGTTTAGATTAGGCTGTGGTTCTGCGTAAGTGACACGCAACATCAGAGCTAAATTAACATTTCACAGCTGTGTAGCATATGGCTATAGACTCACATATTCCAATGACTCATTTCAGATTTTGATTCATACACACATTTATTACTGTTTAAAAGATGCTTCAAGTGAACAGTCTTCAGTCTGCAAGCATACTAAAATCTGATTAACTGTGAAATGTTTCTCTTACCAGGAGGCTGTCAAACTTCTTTGCCTCTGTGATGTGAATCCAGTTGTCTTTCTCAATAACTTTAATATGCTTCACTTCATCGTTAAACCTGTTTAAAGGCGCATTTCAACGGTGATTGACAAAATACTAAAAGACGACAGACAGAACGGTTTATGCTTGACATGAATACGTCTTCCCTGTAATACTCACTTGATGCTGATTGCGAATCTCTCAGCCTCCGCCGTCCTCTCTCGGATCAGATAGGTGCCGCTGCTGTGAGACTTAAGCAGGTTGTCGGCCTGCTGTCGCTCCATGTTTCCTGCAAACCTGAAGCCCACAGGGAAAACACACCTCATTCATGAGACCGTTCGATACCCTGTACATCATTATAGCAACTCTCACAGAGGTCGTTACCTCATTAAAAGACAATAACGATTCAACATGCCTCACAATTACACTAAAACCAATCAATCATCATCACTGATTCTACACACATGTAATTACAAGCAAATTTCACTAGGTCAAACAACAGTAGTATAGTTAATTGTATTATTAATGTTTAATATGAGACTGTGAACAGCGTATTATAAACAACCAAAATATTGTAGTATCTTGGTAATGTAAAGGGCAAGAATGGAAGAATGGATAAAATACCAGGGATAAACGTTGTAATCTGCCTCTCTGGAGGGCTGGCGGCTGGAAAATGACTGGAAAGGCTACAGAGGAGAAAACCATCAAATTATTTGAGTCAATAAGCGCTGGTTTTTCTAATAGCAAGAGAGATTTGAGAGAACACATCTAATATTTAGAGCATGCATAGAGAAAAAAAATAGATATTAGCAATAATTTAATAAAATCTATATGTTAGAATAATTTGAATTTACTTTAAAGAACATGTACCTTTGGGTCTAGGCATGGTTTCACACTGGAACTGGGGAAGAAGCCAGTCTTTTGGGTTTGGATGAGTTTGCCCTGAGACAAAAACGCAACGATGGAAGGGAAAGATTAATTGCTAATGGCGTGTGAACAAAAAAGCTCTACTGGTTATAAATATCATTAACCTGTTATGGAACTGTATTTCTGATTCTGTTGTCTCTCTAATATAACTTGTGATTGTGACACATCAGAGAGCGACTGCTGTTTATGTGTTGCAATTTCAACCATTCAAAACCCAGCTATCACTGCTAAAAATAGGCCAACTATCCAATTAGTCTATTTAATTGACTCCCCACAGCTAGTTTTGCTATCACACGGTACATGGAAAGTGTAACATTTACACAACAGAACAGGTTATCTATGTAAACATGGTAAACGTTCATACCTCCCACCATGATGTGTCTGGATCTCCCTTCAAGAGCTCAATGACTTCTCCTGTCTGAAAACAGAGAGGCATCTTGCCCTGTGGGGCAGGGGTACCATGGTAATTTCTTATGGCCACCATCTTTGGACCTTAAGACATAACACATAAAAAAAAAGCTTGTAACAGACCAAAGAACAAAGTACATAGATGCTAATAATGCATTTTCTTCGAACACGCACGCACACTGCATTTTCTGCATGCGTTACCTATACACTAGATGGCAGCAGATAGCTGATGTATAATTTCTTTAAAGCATCTAAACGTGATTATTTCAGTTTAACAGCCTGAGGTGTGCGCAGTATCTAAATTTTTCATATTGACATAACCACATTAAGACCACAGAAGATGGAGACAAAATCACATTTTACTTATATTTTACCTGATTGTAGAAGCCCTGGCTCCTGTCAAATACAGAGGGGAATTTATGATTTAATGCACTTCAAAGTGTAACATAGTTTTTATATAAGCAGATAAGGCATCATTTAAGACATCCCTAAAGCATTTTTCAAAGTTGACGACAAACTTTAAGATTAAATCAAGAAGTAAAGTTTGGTTCAAGTGAATGAGAAAGGATTATTAATTTATCAGAGAGATGGAAGTTTATTAGTCCAGGGCACTAAAACTCACCGAATCATGGGGACCTGAAATAATAATGAAAGAGAGACAGCATGGTCAGTGATCTGATATCTTTAATTAGGGCAGATGTAATGTTAAGAAGCAGCTTTCTGTTAAAAACTCACTTATTTTGCAGATGGTAATAACCTCCAGACACTCCTTATGGGCGCCAGTCCCACAGAGTGAACAGTAGTATCCCTGGTAGAAAATACCCCTAAAGAAAGACGGATAGAGGGAGAGTAAGAGAAACACTCTGCTGATAAATTGTCTGGCTTCATCCAAAAAACTAGATTTGGTTATGGTTTTGAATGATGCTTGCCCCAGCACAACTCAGCATTATGTTGCTAGGGTGTTGTACAGTAAGCATTCCCCAAAGCATTGCTAAGCAATTGCTGAGGCGTTCTGGGGTTATTGCTAGCTGGTCCATATCAAAAGAGCTGTTTTTCAAAGCTCTGTTTTTGCGGCATTTCTATGTCCAGACATGGAGCGGAAAACTGATTTATTATTATTATAATTATTATTAATTTTATTTTATTTTTTGTATTGTGACTAGCAACAAAGAGACAGATTTTGAATGGTTTTACATCCTCTTAGTCAATGCTGACTTCAAGCTGCTTTTTAAAGAAGACTGTTGGCTTACACTTAACATCATCATTATAGCAGATACATTAGATATTCATAAAACTGCCTGAAACAGACTTGATCACATAATAGTACGGACAGTCCGCCCTAAAGATGGTATTTGAGATCCAGTTGCAAAATCATGCATTTAATTGCTTGCACACAATTCCAGGCATCAATAATGTCCACAGCACTAAATGTGTGCCCATTATTAAGAAGCTTGTTCAGATTCTAGGCATGAGCTACTGTAACAGTGATGCTTGGCTTTAGAAGCCAACCCTTTCATGCATTAATAGAACCACAACAATCACCCCATGTGACTCCGTATGTCAGCACAACTAAGCGGCAACATTCAACACCCAAACTAATGCCAGGCCAGTTTGCACACCAATTGAAATACAGAGCCGTTATAATTAGCAGCCATTGTGCACACTGACCTGTGCTACAGAGTGGCAAATTTAGGTCAGTGCACTATGATTTCACACGAGTCAATACAGCCAATCAGTGAAGCAGTTCATGTAATAGAGGTCAGAGCAGTAGCCTAGTAACATGGGTTGAAGCCCGCCTCAGTCTATTGAGCTGCCTCTGTAATTTCGAAGAGAAGTGGCATTTGTGTGTGTGAGCCCTCACCTCAGCAGCATTTTACAGGCTCTGCAGTTGGTGTTCTTTTCAAACGTGTGCATTTGGAAGTTGTGCTGGTTGGCAGTGGCTCTTTCGGGTTTGATGTTTGACCTGTGTGAATTAAAAATCAACACATTATACGGCAATCAACTTCTAAATACTGTGCAATTTAGACACTGATGTGATTCTAATATACATGGCCATCTCAAACTGCTCCATCCACTTGCGCTTGGTGTCTTCTGTCTTGCAGAAAAACTGGAAGCCCTGTTTCCCCTGCAGATGGATCAGGTAGAAGCCATAGGACCACTATGTGTGGGGAGAATATGGTTGATAAACCATAAATACACTTTTGACCTCAAATTTTTCAGTCATATTGTGTATTTGCTAAACAGGAACTTAATTTTCTCAATGCTACACTAACCTAGACCTCAAAGCTAAAGGATGTGGACTAAAAGTCACAGAAATCTAAATATGATGGACAGGTAACCTGAAAATGACAATTCTGTTTTCATTTATTCACAAGTTGTTCTAAACTTGTATAAGTTGCTTTCTTATGCCGAACACAAAAGAAGATATTTTAAAGAATACAGCCATTGACTTCTATTGTAGGGAAAAATCAGGAAAAAATCAATGACTACTGTTTGGTTACCAACATTCTTCAAAATATATTCTATTGCGTTCAGCAGAACAAAAAATGTATACAGGTTTGAGCATGCAAAATAAACCATTTTTATTTTTGGGTCAACTAATGCAGTGTCAAGTAAAAAACATCGTAAAAATGTGTCTCGGTGGATTCTACAGAACATCTTTGGAAAATCTTAAATTGTCAATTTATAAACATGATGATTCCATTTTGGCACTGTAAAGCTGCTGTGGACCTCTTGAGATGACAGAAAACAGATCAGTGAAAGGCACAATCACAGCACCTCAACGCTTAGAGAACATGAGCATTCAGCTTACCATTTTTCCACTCGACTGGTGGGCATGCAAAGAGATTGAAGGCGGAGAGAAAAGGAGAGAAAGAGAGAGACACCCTGTTACACATGCATTCTCATATACATGCAAAAATTCCTGATTGTTAGATTCATGGAGAATGCATTGGCTTCTCTTAATTTACATACACATGCACCGAAGAGAGCAGTGCATCAGCTCTGATTGGTTAAAATTATGAGCATCATGCTTTAACACTCAAGGACGAGTGTATAATGAACGCAATCCATCTGTGCTATTCACCAAGCAAACGATCAGATTGTCCCATTTGCCTTTGCTCAGTTCACACGTAATACATAAAGATCATTGGCTGAAAGCAGCATTATAATCAGGTATATTTATTCTGAAACAGGCCCGATGGCTGGAGGATCAAAGGCCTTACCTTTTTCATGTCACGGTTATTCATAGGATCATCAGACATCTTGTAGAGGTGAAGTTCAATGATCTCTTTTAACTCGTAGTTGTAGCCTTTCCTCTTGCAAACAATCACAACTTTATCAAACAAGAAGATGTATCTAGGTACAGGTACAGAAAACAGAAACAAAGATAATCCATTCTGTTTGTAGCAGATGTCAAAGGCAATTTTTGTTGCATATGAAAACATAATAAATGTGTGGTCGTACCTGTCTTGTTTGGTTCGGTTAACTATAGAGCACACTTTAATCTCTCCATCTATCTTTGGCCTGCCGTATTCCTCTAACTTTACCTGCTGTGAAACACACACACACACACAAATACAGTTTTTACATTTATACTGGCAAAAAAGCTTGAGGAATTTATACATTACTCTGTGATATACTGTACATTCAAGTGTCATTTGTTCCTGTATGCAATATGTAATATTACAGGTAAATGCAAGTCAAATGTAAATGCGTCAGATGGAAAATATAGATAGTTACAGGGAGTTTTTGGTCTATATTGTGCATCCCAAGAAGTGATCCAGTGATCCGTTTCCTCAAAGCTTGGTTTAAAAGCTTTTTTTTTATTATTGTGATAACATTCCTGCAATATGTTTTTAACATAAATAAGTTTATGTATCAACTGTTGCTTTAAAATAGGAGAAAACAACATACTTTATAAACAGAAGATAACTTTATGTAATTCTCTTTGATGTTACGTCACAAAAAAAGGTAAATACATGCAACTGTATATACAGTATAGGCTTTAATGCTATATACAGTTGCTGCTATATTATGAGTTAATAAAGTCAAAGTCCACAATTTATGTCTTTTGTCTGTAAGTGGCATGCCTCACTGGCTCACTGATGTTTAGCCGCGGGCGTCATCTGCACCACAGACTCTCACATAAATAAACCAGAGCTGATACGCTAACTCCTACATTAGCTACTGGGAGAGGATACACTGATTTCATTCCCCTTTAAACACAACCCTAAATACATCCTGCCAGTGCTTGTGGCCTGGAGGCTTTTAGGATTTATTTTACTGAACAGAAGTGACAGACGGGGGGCAGGTGGAGGCTTGTAAAAAAACTAAATGTTTGGGGATAAAGAGGAATTGGCCAGAATGCTGAAATGTGCATTTTCAGACACCATAAGTCTTTCAGTTGACACAGTAGAGGCCACCAACTATATTTTTGCAATCCTCATAAAAGCTTTTCGTGAAGTCACTACCAAAATGCATAAATACTGATACCATGTTCTCCACATCAACATTTACATGGGTACGTCAACAGAAACAGGTAGGCCACTGAATATGAATGATATTTTTGGATATTTCATGTGCAGGCAAATATCTTTCTAACTAATTAAAATAACTTTCATGCCAGTGTATCACACAACTTCATCAACACTTACAAGATTTTCTATTGAGCTCTGAAATTCACTTATTTTCTTCAGGGTTTCGTTGTCTCTCTTCACCTCGTTGATGTACATTGCCAAGTCCTTCACAGACAGACAGACAAAAGCAAAACACTCAGATAAAACATTCAAACCACTCATCTCCCAATATAAAAAATCCCCAGAGATCCCCATAAACATTATGCTAGGCATTATAATACAACTCTACTACTGACATCAACTGTTTACACTGTTTAGGCTATTATGTTTATATTATGTGTCATAAAAGAGTTCTAACCTGCATGGCTTCTAGTGCTTCTTTAAGCTGCTGTCTCTCCGGACGGTCCATAGAGTGACTTACTAACTCCTGTGGACAGACAACATAATGATAAATCATGCAGACTTGTGCTGGTTTATTATGGTAGTATTTCATTCTAAAAGATATTATTTTAACACACAAACTCAAAAACACATACATGCATATAAGAAATAACACATACTTGAACAAGTATGTAATTATAATTCTAAAAAACTTTTTTAACTGAAGACATCAAATATGGATGTCCCTAAAAGAAGGTGGTCTTGTTAGACTTAGCAAACTGTTTTTGAGAACAAGCACCGGCCATCTCAAGCACAACTCAAAAACAGGCTACACCGCTGCGACACTCCCTGGGTTCGAGTGTATGAAATGGGTTACGGATAATATGATTTAAGCATGGCTGATTTAAACAGTGTCGCTGTATCCACCACCCAATGCTCACTTCCCACTCCGCTGTATCCTGACCGTCTGTCACACGTCACAGTCTTTCTCTCCGTATCCATTATTAATGTGTTTTGTGAATTAATGATGGTTTGTATCATGCGGGGTGTCCTGTTTTATACATGATCTCTATTAGCAGTGGCTGAGCAGAGTGGAGAGCCACATGGGTCTTGTTGGATGAGGTAAAATGATCTGAATGTTTTATAGGGTTTTAGGGTTCACAAGGTACTGCTGTTCTGCTGCTTTCAAACTTTAAATCGGAAGAAATGGAGATCAACAAGTTGCTCAGTGAGCTCACTGTAATGTTGATGGTGGCTCTCACCTTAAGCAGAAGGTGGTATTTGAGGACCCTCTGCATGGGGACCACTAGGAGATCCTGCAGTTTGAATTTCCCCTCCTGGACCTTCATGGTACACTCCTGTGGAGGAAGATGATTTCAACATAAACTTTTAAAATAAAAAACAACATGGAAAAAACAGAGGATGAGATTTTCTTTGATGCTATTGTCAAATAAAAGGTACAATGGATTTTATCCATTGAGATTTAACTGGATTTATGATATTACTGTATTGGTTAGTGTATTTTTTTTAATCAATTTATTTTATTAGTGAACATGTTTTTCTATGAAATAGTGTATACTATAGAAATAAAATAAATATTAATTTATAGCTCACAATTTCAACTATATTTCTTATTTTCTGTGTCTCACACTGACTTTATATTTTAAACACAATTATCTTTTTTTCCAACTCTGAGAGGGAATAGTAGTTAATAATTCCTAAATCACACACAGTAAGACCAGAAACATTTATTGAGTAAATAGTAATTTCTGTAAAATCACATTTTGATTTTATTGTTTTTAAGTATATAAACTGTAAACTGTATACAAACAGATGTTATCCTTTCCTTTGCATGATTTGTGGTCGTCGCTTAATGTGTTAATCTCTTCATTTTTATCCTCCCTGTTCTCAAATGACAAGTAAGCAAGGAGGACAGACTACTCAAATGTCACGCTTGACATTCAGAATAGACTGAGGAAGAGGTTCATCATCTCTATGACTATCAGTGACTCCACGTCCCTCCTTATGAAGAATCTCTGACTAATCCACTACAAGAGCCACTCGTCTCTTTCCAAGAGGTCTCAAAACCACGCACTGAATGAACTGTAGCCGATTATAGAGCCCTTCTTCTGTGGGAGATAACAGGACGATAATTATGTGAATTTGTCAACAAGCATGTCTATAATTCTGGTTGCTGTGATTTCATCTGTAATCTCAACTAATCCCGTGTGGAAATAATGGCTTCTCTCGCCAGTCTTTATTTTTAGAGTCATTAAAGTAAACCACACTGCCTTAGACTGGCTTGCACAAAAACAGCCCTGTAGTCTTTGCATCTTGAGCAGCATCAGGAGAGCAAAATTAGTTCATGTCCCCAAACTGTCAACAGCACTCTGCTGAGAGGGAACGCTGTGCTGGGGCTGACCACTGGAGCAGTCTTTAGGTGAAAGAGCTGTTAAAAGAGCCTCTTTAAGGCAGTGTCCATAATGGCTAGTACAGTTTTAGTCAAAGAGTGAGACCTGCATATTGTTTAGAAGATTTCGAGCATTATTAATTCACGTACAGAGAAAAAAACCCTCATGCACATGACAGACTAAATAATGCTCTGATTTATTTATTTATTTTTTTTAAATGCAAGAACAATAAATGTATCCTGAAGCTTTCAAATTTTAATAACAGAAAACAAAGAATGATAAAAAGTACAAATCTGACTAATTAACTAATTTAATTTATATATTTAAATTCTTAGATTTTATATCTATTTTATTATATTATACATTTATATATAAATATATTGAATATATAAAACCCTAAAATATACCTTTTATTTTTTCTTTGATTACAAATTTGACAAACTGACAACTGCTGAAAATTCATCTTTGCTAACACTGAAATAGACAAAAAAAAATATGTGTCTTTTCATCAGATAAAAGCAGCCTTGGTGAGCATAAGAGGCTTCTTTCATCAAAATTTAAAAACATCTTAATTATTTCAAACTGTTGACTGCTATTGTACTTGTACCACACCACATACTTGAAACATCAATATCCCACCAACAAGAAAAATGTTAAGAGCATACCTCCACTTTACACTTGACATCTTCCCGTGTGGCAATCAACTCCTCCAGTGTCTTCTGAGCGTTCTCCATATGGCTGCAGTACTGGCCGTAGATCAGCAGTCTATAAAAGAAAGATACATTTTTAAATAGACATGCAAAAGACTTTGCAATGACATTCAATTCTCAGGCTCAAAATAGGACGTACTGTCCGCAAATAAGAGAAAATTACAGATATTTTAAATCTTTGGGTTTATTTTCACTTTTACCTAAATTTAACCTGAATCTTTGAAACCATAAAAAAAACTGTGCTTCATGTGATAAACAGATAGTTAGTGTTACATAATTTCATCATAGAGCTACATCTGCTGTGCTCTCTTTATCTAATTCATCTGAGTGAAGCATTTTGTGGATTCTAGATTGTGTACAAGTTAATTTGGGCCCCTGAGAACATCAAGACACTTTTATTAAATTTTACAATGGACTCCTGATAGTGATCAGCACATTCTGGAAGCAGCTCAAAGTCTTCTCGTCTAGATGATGGCCCCACGTGTGGCACAGATTTCTGCCTCTGATTTAAGTAGGACACTGGCACAGTTGGCAAGCTCAAAGCCTTGGATGCTCTCAGCTTGCCTGCCTCTTAACTGTGTTCTTGGTTAAGCCAATTTCACTTTATAATATATACTCATTACTAGAGCTGCGCAATTAATCGTTAAAAGACCAAAATCTCAATTCGACTTCCCTGGCGATATTAATTCAGAATTTATACGATTCTGCCAATTATATTTTCAAGGACAGGAGACGGGCAAACACGCAATCACTTACAGTCGGTGTGATGACGCTTGACATCACATGCGGTTTAGTGCGGGCACTAAGCAGGGCGTATTTTTTCCGGCGCCCATGTTAACGGATGAGAGCTTTTACACAGCACGCAGGGACAGTGCGTAGCAGGAGCAGAAGCGGCAGTGCCTTGATCGTTTTGGCGCAGAGTCTATTTGTCATTTTTTTATTTAAAGTGACAGTGCGTTGTTCTTGATGAAAACTTACCTAATTAACATGAAAAATAACAAATTTGACCATAATATCGTGTAATTGATGTGTTACACACTCACTATATGAAACAATAAAATGCAAAAAAACACATCACTTCCACAAGTTTTTGTCCAAACTTCAAAGGTCTGTTAAATGAATAAAACTAGAGGCAAACGACCTAAAAGCATAACCTATTCAAAAGCCTTCTGTTGCATGGCAAAATGTAATATTTATATACAAAATGTGACAAGGGTCAGACATCATTTTTCCTGAAAGAATCTGCTATTTTTTTCATTTACACACATTGAAAACTTTGCTCAAGTTTATTGTGTAAACTATAATATAGACAGTCGCATAAAGTATGCTGGCAATGTCATAAATCAAAACATATGGCACACAGTGTTCGGAGAAGAACGCTGGAAAATACAACAGGAATAAGATGCTTGTCTATAACCTACTGCAGTACAAGCCGCGGTTCAGCTGCGCGCGATAAACGTATCCAGTGTGAAAGCACAATCGGCGCACTTCCGTGGTGCTTACGCCCTGCTGTCGCGTGCAGTGTGAAATCAGCGTTATCTGCACCATTAAAAGTGGATGCGAGTCAGAAGCAAACAGAGAAAGAGAAAGAAACAATACGTGAGGCAGTCGAAGAGCAATGTGCAAGTCTGTTAACACACCCGGCATTTTAGTGCCTAATTGTGGGCTTACTTCGGATTCAAACCAGGGGCTAGTTGCATAAACTTAGCCTTCATGTTAAGACAGTGTCTTAAAGGAGAAGTTCACTTTCAAAAAAACTTTTGCTGATAATTTACTCACCACCATGTCATCCAAGATGTCCATGT
>JAUCNO010000362.1:0-20311 GCA_032353835.1 Enteromius viviparus
ACGCCAATATTCATTGGCCTTTTCCAAAAGATTCGAAGACGATTGGTCTCTCATGCGAGATCCCATATGTAACGTCTAAGTGATTCGACTGAAAGGGTAACTGTAATCTACAGTGTAATAAAAAAAACACTTTGTAGTTTTGCATGTTTTCTTTTCACTAGTCTGAAAAAATTTTATAGTAAAAAAGCTATTAAATCAGTGCAAGAAACAACACTTAATTAGCATGAAGCGTTTTGCTCTAAAAAATCAAACAGAATTTCTAATCATTAATGTGAAGCGTTTTTGATGCTGCTGTGTGCAGGGTTTCCAGTGGCGTGTGTCTGGTGTGGTGGAGCCTCAGACGCTCCATAGCAAAGAGAAGGTCTTCTCAATCGCTGCGGCTCTTCCTCGGCCGTGTTACGCCTCTCTGATGAGTCTGAGATCAGACGAGAGACGGCCCTTCAGTCAGAGCGAACACACACCGCTGAACATCGCACAGCAGCTCACCTTACTGGAGCAGGTGACCAAAACATGCATTCATTATAGAGCAGAATAATTATGGTGAACAGAAGAGATGTCTTTCAAAAACACACATAACAATATATATATATATATATATATATATATTTTCCAAACTTTTGACTGATAGTGTAACTCAAAATATATATCCTTAATTTCCAGTTGTCATGATTTATTTATTTTTTATTTTGACGTAAATAACTTTATCATCACTTTATAATTTTTTCCTGCTCTTTCTGTTTCGTTGTCACGCTGTAATTTCCTGATCCATCTCTAGGTGGAGACACACGATCATCTTATTTTCCCGCAGCTCTTGATTCCTTATACGAGGACAGAATCACTATATCATGTATGTTCGTGTCTCATCATCTGTTATTTATGCAGGAAATATTTCAGGACTGTCATCCGGTTCACTTTCTGAACTCAAGAGCTCACGGAGTGACAGAAAACTCTGGAAACATATCCAGGTGAGTCTCTGCTGACCCAAACTGATTTTATTACTCTAGTTCTTCTAAAAGGACATCCTGAGAAAATCAAAATGTGGTTTAAATGATGTAAAAGCTGCTGAACAGTGACCACACAGCAGATTTTGCCTGCAGAAAATTCAAGATTGAAAGCGTTTATTGTCACGTTCACAGTGAAAAAAAAAAAATCCTTTCCTGTTCACACTGAATGCCAAGACAAAGTACAATAATTCTGAAAAATAGATAAATAAACACATATATACACTTAAACATCATAAAAGATAAAATAACGCTATGCTGCAGAAGTAGAAATATGAACTATGTAGATAAAGAAATATAGTACATCTGTATTTGTAAGTGTATAATATTGACTTGTGTGCAAAATAACAGTACAGTAACCTGCAAATTAAATGCACGTGATAATAATAACATCAACATTAATGTGCAAATTGAGATGCAGCTACTTGATGATAATAATAGCAGCAGTAACATCAACAAATGTGCAAAATGTAGGAGCAGAAAATAATTTTCACCTAAAATCTTGATTTTAAAAAGAATTGCCAGTGCATATATTTAGATGTGAGTCTGTGAGCACAGAAGCAATCATAAGAACACTAGCTCTGCAATAGACAACAATACATCATATGAGTCAAAATTATACATTTGTCTTTTATGCCAAAAATCTACTGTAGTAAAGATCATGTTTAACTTTATTTCTGATTATTAATATGTGTCTAGAACTTCATTTGAACAACTTTAAGATAATGATGAATTTTTTTGGACCCTCAGATAGTTGTATCTTAGACAGATATTGTCCTATTCTAACAATCCAGACATTAAAAGAAATCTGTATTAATCTCAGTGTAAAAAAGTTGACCCTTACAGCAGGTTTAGTGCTCGAGGGTCTTATCAGAGATGTCCAGTATGTCTGTCTGGAGTGAATGCTGTGTGTGTCCGTCAGGTGTGTGTCTCCAGTCTCCTCGCCTCTAGAGGGCAGCGGTGTGTTGGTCAGTGAGGTGTCGGGGCCCCAGGGGCCCCTGCAGAGGCTCCTCACACACGCAGACTGTGTCTCTAACTGGGTTTCTGCTGAACTCGTCGTCTGTGACTCGGCCAAGGTGACTGCTCTGAGTGTTTATGCTTCTTATTAATGTTATCAGTGACACAGGGTCATAAATGTTCACAGCAGAGTGAAATAAAATTCACAATATTATTAGTAAGAAAACTGCTTCACAGCTGTTTTAATTACTTTAATAATTATGCTTTTTTATTTTTTTTATTCTTCTTATTGTCGTTTTGGAACATTTGATAATAAAAACCTCATAGCAATGTATTTTAATAATTTTAATATTTTCTTAACTGAATTCTTTATATAATTATTATAATAATAACAATAACAACAATTAATTGTGTCATAGTAATCTATCTATATATAACATTAATAATATTAATGAATGAATAATTGTTACACATCGTTTAAATTACTAAAAAAGTTTTTGAAATATTAATTAATTGATTTGATCAAATTAACAAAAAAATCATAAATTAATACTCACACACATTTTATGTTTTAGGAACTAAATATTTATATAAATATATTCCTAAATTCCTAAAACATGTAAAAGAAAACAATTGCATATCAACAAAATGTATAATAGTAATAATATCTTAATTATATTAAACACCTAAATAATGAATTGTCTCTGTAATCTAACTATATATAACATTAATAATATTAATTAATGAAAAATACTGCTACACAGTGTAATTTAATTCCTTAAATTATTAGTTTAAATTAACTAATTATATAATAATTATACAGCATTATTTTTCAAATGTTTATATATATATATATATATATATATAATTATATTTTTGTAATTCCTAAAACATAAAGTAAATAAAAAATAAATAAACAGAAGAAATTATTACATATCAATAAAAAATATATATAATGGTAATATCTTGGTTAAAAATAGAAATATTTGAAACCACAACCTACTAACATGCCCTAGTAGTATGCATGATATAAAAAATTATATCATGCATAGTGAACATATTTTTAGGATCATTAAGTGTTTGTTGCATCAAAAAATTAATTTCATAGTAATTTAGAAAAAGATACACACTATATATATTTGTATTTTGCTAGTGTCAGGAGCGTTTGAATATGTGCTTGAGTTTTATTTTTAGGCCCAGACGGCTTTACTCGCTCGTTTTCTCGCCGTCGGCAAGTTCTGCTACGAGACGAGAAACTTCTCCACAGCCATGCAGATTCTGTCAGGCCTGGAGAACGTGATTGTGAGGCAATTACTGGTAAGAAACTAATTCCCTGAATTCTCTCTAAGTGATAAATTATCCTGCGCTGAGAGAGTCATAACCTCGTAAGCTCCACTGTATTTCTTATTTTTGCCGTATCTTATCAGGTGGCTCCAGCAGCTGAAATATTAATTGCGTGTGTGTTAAACTGATAAAACACTAGCTCGGTTTATAAGCATCAAAGGGTTAGAATCGACATTCAGCACATTGTGCAGAAACAAAGCCATATTTGTCATGTTTAGCGTGAAATGAAATGGCATGATGAATGTTTCTCATAAGCTGTGTTTGTTGTGGTGTTGATTAGTTTGCTGTGTTTGTGGGGTGTGTGTTGAACGCAGGCGTGGAAGCAGCTCTCTCTGAAGGTGTGTGAGGTTCTGGAGGAGCTCAGGGCTGTGCAGGTCAGGAATATAAGAGAACTAAACACACACAAGACACACAAGGTTTCATGTTTTAAGATTTTCTTACATGATGACAAAACGTTATGAATTTATTATTTTAATCTAATTCTTAATTATGCTATTATATTGGTAATTTTATTAAAATAATGTGTGTGTGTATATATATATATATTATATGTAACAAAAATAATATTATCAACTGTTAAAAAAATTATTTTAAGACAATATTTGCATTATTATTTTAATAATAATAAAATATAATTTAAAATGTATTATTATATATTATCTGCAATATGTTGTTTATCTGTAATATTAAAACAAAACTGTCTTATGGCAGTTTTTATTATTTTAGTAATGTTTTAATTGTTTTAAACTGATTTTTAATTGTTTAAGTTATTATATTAATATTAATAATAAAACTAATAATAGTATACAAATGGTTACAATATTAATATTAATTAAAAAGTTGATTCACAGCTGTTTTAATTATTTCAGTATATTTAAACTAATCTTAAGTGTGTTTAATGCAGATATAATGCTAATAATAATAATAATAAATAGTGTTTATATTAATATCATTGTATAATGTAACATTTAAAACATTAAAAATTTTAATAATTTATTAAAATCGTACTAATTATTAACTATCAACCATTAAACTATTATTAAATAATTAGCTATTTTTATCTATTTATTTTTTTGCATTAAAACTCCTAATAATAATGATAATTATACTAATAATAGTAAGTGTTATTATGATGATGATTATTATTATTATTATTATTATTATTATTATATTTATGCAATCAATAATAATAATACAATTGTAAAATAAGAATTGCTTATTTTTTTTAAGTTAACTGTTTATTGTTACTTTTATTATCATCATCATCATCATAATTTGTTAATTAAACTAATAACAATAATAACTAATAACAAAACAATAATCTCCAGACAGTAACATCACCCAAACATTTTGACCTATAAAACATTAAATAACTCAAAACATGCTAATCACAGTAGAGGTGTATAAAGTCATCGTTTGTCTTATTCTTTGAACAGTTAAGTACATTCATGCATTTAGCAGATGCTTTTATCGAGCAGCTCACATTGTTATCAGTTCATGCTTCCTGTAAGAATCGAACCCATGACTGTAGGGTTGCGAACACATCAGGAGTTAGTCTCACAGAAGAGAGAAGAGTGAGACCTTAAGTTCTTGTTTCAGGTGTTTCTGAAGAGTGATGGTCTGTGTCTGATGGAGGGAGAGAAGAGCAGAAGACGACCGACTCTCCCAGACGCTCAGATCCTGGCCTTACACGTCCAGCAGCTGGAGATCGGAGCGTTCACCGTCACCAGCGGAGCCTACAAGTGGCCCAAACTCAGGTCTTGTGAAGGCACTTACATGTACACTCATGCATTAACAGACGCTTCTACCCAAACTGAGGAACAGGAACTTAATGGAACATCTTTAAAGGTCTTCCAAGGTTAGGATAAGTTTGTTTCTTCATCAGATGTATAGAAATGTGTCTCGGTAATGGATGTGAATGGGTGCCGTCAGAATGAGAGTCTGATAAAAACATCAGAATAATCCACAGCACTCCAGTCCATCAGGTAACATCTGGAGAAGACAGAAGATCAAACTAATCCAGCGTTAAAGGAATACTTCACCCAAAAATTATATTTTGAAGAAAGTTAGTACCCAGGCTATTTTGGTCACCATTGACTCCCATAATATTTTTTTTCTACTATAGAAGTCAGTGGTGACCAAAAACAGCCTGGTTAAAACTTTCTTCAAAATACTGTACCTTCCTTTGGTTTGGCAGAACAAATAAAATCATAGAGATTTGTAACTACACACGGCTGAGTAAATGATGACAGAATTAACATGTTTGGGTGAACTATTCCTTTAAGACATTTATAACTAAAATACGAGTCTATAATCCATAATATCTCTTCCTCCAGTTGTCTCTCACATCAAAATCCAGTCACATATTAGTTAAGAGCTGTTTTTCTGAGCAGATCTCTCTCCAGATTCAGACCAGAACACTTCTTCGCTGCAGGAAGAGTTATTATGGATTATAGACTCAGTTAAAATCATTAATGCTGGATTAGTTCGATCCTCTGTCTTCTCCAGATGTTACCTGATGGACTGGAGTGCTGTGGATTATTCTGATCTAGTCTGAGAATCCTCTCATTCTGACGGCACCCATTCACATCCATTACTTAGACACAGTTCTCCAGATCTGGTGAAGAAACACACTCAGATGGTTTCATTTTCAAGTAAACTGTTCCTTAAAGCCTTTACATTATCTACCCTACTCACGCTCACGTACGCTGCAGGACAGACATCTGTGGAGGTCAGAGGTCACGGACAGTCAGGTGTGGTGGTAATGACGCAGCTGGTGTGTGTGTGATGAGTCTGTGGAGCAGATGGTGTGTGATTGGAGATGTTTGGGGTCTGTGCCAGGAGCTGTAGGCAGGTGAACACTCGTCTGTAGCTCTCAGCACACAGAATCAGGTCAACATTCAGATACCGTGCATGTTTATGATTCAATCTGGATTTCTGGAATTATATTATTGTTTTATATTTGTGAATTGAGTCAATGATTCATAGATGTTGCATTGATGTGGTGCAGCTGCTAGTACTGGTTGTGGCTTTATCTTCAGAGAGCGCTTTCTAATAGAAATTGTGATTGCGATTTAAAACGCACTTTTATAAAAGTTCAGGTTTTTACAATTTGGACAATATGTTTTGATTATTTATCAATATTTCTTAATAATAATTAATAGTAAGGTTTTTAAAAAATAAGTTATTATTATTATTATTATATAAAAATACAAAATAAAAATACAATGTTTAAAAATAGATAATTGAATGTATTAAGTATTTTTTATTTTGCATTACAGGTGTAATGTTCCTTTAGTTCTTAATTTATTTGTTTTAAAGTGTTAAACCCTTGTACTTTTTTGACATTAATAATAATAATAATAATAATAATAATAACAATAACTTTTCATGACTCATTGTTTTAAAGAAGAATCATGAAATGTTTTACAAGCATAAATTAATTTTTTCTCAGATATAATGTTTTAGATATAATAATTATCAATATAAGTATTACTAAATAAAACTATTAAACAAAATAAGAAATATTACTACTGTAATATTTCACAAATATTTAAGAAAAACAATCATTTTTATGTTGTAGTACATCGGTATTATCACAATAGCTGTCATAATGTATTCATTTTCAAATGTTAAAGAGCTGGTTTAAGAGTGATTCTCATTGAAAGCGACTCAAACTAGGATACGGAGACAGTTATGTCGATTATTTGTGCAGTCCTACAGACAGCACCATGTACAGATGCTGTTCTTTCGTTATTAGAATCTAAAGCCAGACTTGTCTTGTCTCGTCTCCCTTCAGGAACATAGCGCGTGTGGTCAGTCAGGTCCATGCGTTTCAGGAGCGTCTCTATTCCTACCCTCCTGACCTTGAGCTGCAGTCGTATCTGCGTGGGAGAATCGCTCGCTTCGGCAGATGTGATATCCCGCTCCTCGCCTCAGACAACCACATCAACTTCAGCCAGACGCCCGGCGCTCGCCGAATCCACGACACCCTGCGCCGCGTCAAAGCCTCTTTCCAGTGAGCAGCACAGATGTGCAGCGAGCCACACTACAGTGACTGAGAGAACACAAGCAGATTATAAAAACATCTTTATTGGTTTGACAGCACGCATACTCACAACACCAGCAAATACAGTAACACTGCAAATGTGCTCACAACATGAAGACATACTAACACAAGCAGTAGTAGGGCTGTGTTGAGTCCCACAGTCTGATGTGGTCGGTGGCTGTTTGCAGTGTGGTGTGTACTCTCTGCACATGTGCTGTCAAACTGATGAAGATGTTTTTTCTATGTGCATGTCTTTTTTTTCTTTATTTGCAGTGCACTGAGCTCTCTGGGTCACCATACACAGATTCTCAAGACATCTCCATATGAGTCGCTCTTCTGATGAGGAATTAAGAGTCAATGTAAATGCTGTGAAATTGGTGTTTTTCCTCATTTTAGGATGCTGAGGTGTTTCCTCCTCTTTAACTGAAGTGTCACACGCTTTCTTCAGGCAGCTTTAGCCAGTTTCAGTTTGATGGATGATCTTCAAAAGAACAAAGACTTTTTTGACAGCTACACAACCAAATAATGCAGTCTGAATATTTATAGATTTATTGATCTTTATTAAGAAATGAAGAGTTTAGATGCAAAAAAAAAGCTCATTTTTCAGTTCAACTACTTTAATGGCAAATAAATGAAACGCTTTGTTGGCGTTAAAGTGAAATGACTAAACCTACACACAGGAGCCGGATCAATATGCTCATTCTAGAAGATTTCCAATGGCACTATTGCATCTGAACTCTTCAAATGATTAATTACATCAGTGTTATGTAATATTAATATTTTAGATAAGATGCAACTGTTTGAGATCAAAAAGCTTGAAATGATGCATTATTAACTCCTCAAGAGAATAGAGAAAATATACTTTTAATAATAGAGTAAATGCAGTATATTTCTACATCGAATCTTAAAAAAAGTGTGACATACTTTTGCATACATTTCAATATTTAACTCGTTGCATTTGCATTTCTCCATTTTGTGGTGCACTTTCAATTGGGACACTTTCATGTCACTGTTTTAAAGTTCAGCTGAGCATTTTTTGCATTAGCATTCATTTAAACTCTAGAAACAGAAAATGTGCTCAAATGCATTTGTCAATACATTCTTCTGAACTTAAAGGGATAGTTCACCAAGTTGTTCCAAACCTGTGAGTTTGTTTCTTGAACACAAAAGAAATCTTGAAGCATGCTGGTTATCAAACAGCTGCTGGTACCCATTTATTTCCATAATATGGAAAATACTATGAAAATCAGTGGGGATCAGAAAACTGTTTGTTTACTTAACATTTTTCTAGATATCTTGTGTTCAGCGCAGGAAAAAAATTAAGGTTTGGTTTTCAGGTTGCAGTATAGAAATAATACTTTAGACTTGAATAGGACCAATTAATTTACTTGTTATGAAGGTACTAAGTTATATAGGCCCATTAATCAGGTTTAGAGCTAATAAATTGCATTGTATTGAAGCTTCTCATTTTTATGCAGTGTTTTTCATGTATGCAGATAGATTTCTTCCTCTCTGATCTGTGATGGACTAACAACCATCATTTTATGACATTTTATGCTCAGCCTTTGAATCTGGTGGCTTTTCTGCTTCTGTGATTGTAAAGCCTTCATCAGATACACAAGACAGCATCTGGTTGTTGTTCAGTTACTACACACTGTCTTGTTTGGAATAATTAGCATTTTTTAATGTTTTTCTCTTCCTTTCACCAAAGCTGCAGTTATTCGATCGAAATACAGTACAAAATAAACTCTCTTCTGTGGGAATATCTTTTCAAATTGATTTTTGTTCCGTGATCAAAGCTGAACATCGGATCACAGATTAATAGAAAGTTCAAAGAACAGCATTTAGTTTAAATAGAATTTATTTGTTGAATTGTAAAACTTTACTGTGCCCCTGACAAATAAGTGTTAATATTTGTTTTTTTTTACGTAAATCTTAACCCATTACTTTTGAAGAATAATGTATCGTGGTTTCCACACAAAAATATTGAGCAGCACGACTGTGTTCAACACTGATAATAATCAGAAATGTGTGTTGAGCAGTAAATATATTATTATGATTTCTGAAGATCATGTGACACAAAGAAGA
Source organism: Enteromius viviparus (assembly GCA_032353835.1). Lineage (NCBI taxonomy): Eukaryota > Metazoa > Chordata > Actinopteri > Cypriniformes > Cyprinidae > Enteromius > Enteromius viviparus. The sequence continues at coordinate 9,439 of JAUCNO010000362.1, forward strand.
CTGGAGAAATGATGCTGAAAATACAGATAAACATCAGAGAAATAAATTACAGTTTAACACACATTCGCACAGAAAACAGATATTTTAAAAACTAATAATATTTCACAATTTTACTGTTTTATTGTAATTTTTGTCAAATAAATGTAGCCTTGGTGAACATATGAGACTTTAAAAAAAATACATAGCATCCTGTTGTCCTGGACGTTTATAGAATTGTGCAAAAGCTAAATAAATAAGTATGCATAATTAAACAGTAAACAAAATATCTATGCTTGTGACATGCAGTTATGAACTAGTTTTTTATACAACAAACATATCCGTTCGTATTTTATTCAATAACAGCGGTGATTGTTTTTTGCTTAAAAGGTTTTCTTTAAAACCATGAATGTGTTCGCTGATCTGATGAGTGTCTAAATAAGATTAATTAGCATTAAGATCTGTTCATATGACATGTGAATGAAATGAAGCGCGTTGGAGCTCACGCGGAGGCGAGGAAGCGCGGCGGATCCTCGTCATTGTTCCGCGGCAGATCAAAGCGCTTCAGATAAAGGCTTTAATTGCGACTCAAAGAGCTCGAGCTCCTGCCCTGTAGATCACTGATAAAGGAAACAGTCAACATGCCGTTATCATCATTGTCCAGCTAAACGATCCTTTCCAAGGCTCTGTCTCTCATCCACATACATTCAAATACAGTCTGATAACACCAAACTCCTGATTAACTGCAGACCTCTGTGTCAAAGCCTCCTGACATGCCATTATCTCGGGTTTATCAGCAATATTATTCAATCACGGTCTTTGTTTCATCATGAAACCTCAAACAAACATGCAATTACATGAAGACTTGTAATTGAGTTGCTATATTTCCCCTTCAAAACGTTTTTTATTATTAAACACGAAATGTAGCTATATAAACTTTATTGGTTTGGTTAAATTCAGCATTACACGATTGTAGCATGAGCAACATTAAATATGCATAACCTACATAGACGTTTGTGCATATGCAGAATTCTTATTTTATTTTTTTATATAAAACAAACTGCATATTACATGCAAGCCAAACAAATATACTTCAAAGTCCGTTTTATATTCATACCCCAAGTTTAGTTTATTTGGCGCAATATTTTTATCCATTTTTATGATATCGGGCTCAAAACAAATCAATGCAAGTAAACTTTGCACAGTAAAGGTTGGTGAGTTAAGATGTTTTCACTGTCTCCAGTAGTCGTGTTGAGTCAGTGGATCAGCTTGAGCTTGCCCGGGTGTGAATTTACATTTGAACTGCTGGTCAATCAAAGTTAATTGTGTTGCTACTGTAATCCCTTTGATCGTGATGTTTGCAGACCGCGCCAAACGCTGCTGTGATGGACGGTGGCGCCAGAGACTCCACGGGCAGCAGCATGTGTTAATACACCACCATTTGAACTACAGGCAAATCACCTTAGTGTGTGTGTGTGTGTGTGGAGACACTATAGTACAGTACAGGAAAACAGACTTGTTAAAAAAAAATCACAAGGAAGCGACAACCTTTTTTTTTCTTCTGAAGCCTGGATTGGTCATTTCATTTCAGAATAAGACTGAAAACCTTAAAAAAAGAAGAAAAAAAAGAGGCTTATATATAAACAAAGTTAGTCAAATCTGGGAACAGATATGTTGAAGTATGTTGGGCAAAACAATACTGGCCGTAGTTTTCGTTTTTATAAAGTTCTGAAAACTTAACATTCTAAAAATAACTGATTATAAATAATAATATTAATATTTTTAAGAATAAATGTAAATACAAAGATCTGAAGGTAAAAAGTCAATTACAAGAGTTTATTATAGCAGGATATTGAGAAGTTTGGTTTAGTAAAACTTAAATATTTTAGTAAAAGTTTTGTTTTCTATGTTAATATATTTTAAGATTTTCAGGATCATTGCTCCATTTTTAGTCTTCAGTGTCACGTGATCTTTCAGAAATCATAGTAATATGCTGATTTTCTGCTCAAGAAACATTTCTTATTGTTGGAAACCGTGATCAACGCATATCTCGCATGATATATGGGAGTCAAATGCAACCGTTTATTATTAGAATAATGTTGACAATTGGTGTCAAATATTGAAAAAGTTTTTCTAATGGTTTAAGTTTGTTGTTTTGAAGTTTCTCGGGTTTACGCTTTTAAATCACATCCTAAAGCTGCAGTTTTCGCCATGAATGCGCCACTCGGATCCAGTTGTTCTGAAACTCCATCTGTGTTTGAAGAAGACGCAGACAGCTGGATGAGCCAGAGGTTCTCACAGACAAGCTGGCGCCAGGCTTTCACACAATCACAGGATATGTAAAGACTTCAATAACGACCCATTAGGCCTAATGATTGAGAATCGATCAGGCGTTAACTCCTCCATGCATATGTTAATGTGACGCGGGACGGGCCTATATATATTCAGACCGCTTCTGGAGGCCTGGCAAACAGTCTTGGATTGTACTCGGATAGATTCACGTCTTCAGACACGTAGACAGTAATCATGGTGAAGAAGTTTTCTGTGGACTGGCTCGCACAAAGCTTTCACGATGCGCCTCCTCAAGACGTTCTGGAGCCGGAGAAAAAGACGCACAGGCCACACGTACCGTGTGTGGTTCAACCGAGACCTCCGACATCATATGACAAGGTTTATTTGCAGCCCAAACCAAAGATAAACAGAACTGAACAGAAGCCAGAGACGGTTAAAGAGAAGGAGGCCACAACTCCTGTTACGCAAAGAAGCTGCTCATCTCCAAGCTGTAAGTAGATATCAATGCTTTTCGGTTTTTATTCGTGTGGATGGTAACAGAGCACGTTTTAATGTTATATTGCATGTTCAGTTTCAGAAAACAGCGGCTATTCGTCTGGTTATGAGAGCGAAGCGACCGCGTCTGAGTGTGCGTCTATAGAAGATGGACACGAGACTGAGAAAGACGCGGCGACGCGGAGAATCAGAACCAAATTCACGCCGGAGCAGATCGACAAACTGGAGAAGATCTTCAACAAGCACAAATACTTGGACGCGGGAGAGAGAGTGAAAACAGCTTTGAAACTCAATCTGTCAGAAACTCAGGTGAGAAGCGCGCGCTCAACTTCGATTACCTTTGTTTTATAAAAAAAATATATAATTTGCTTGTTTCATTTATTTAAATCCTTCAATAATAGCATTTGAAATTATGCGAAAAGAATGGAACGCATTTTAAATGTATCTTCTTGTTCTTTTAATCAGAGCAGATGTAAACGGAACGAATGTTAAATGTATCTTTCTTGTTCTTCAGGTCCGAACTTGGTTCCAGAACCGCAGGATGAAGCTGAAGCGGGAAGTTCAGGAGATGCGCGCTGACTATCTGCTGCCTCAGATGGTTCTTCCGCACGCGCTTCCGGTTCAGTACCACTGCTACGACAGACAGCGACTTCCGTTTCCGCCTCACGGCGCGCTGATGCAGCAGATGATGCCGCCGGTTCCTCATCATCAGCTCATGATGCCGAGGCAGCATTACTACTGAAGACAGACACATCCAGAGACTCGTTCCTTTAAAACACTTAAATCACATTCTGTGTGCAATATCTGTACAGTTCTGCTTTTTGTATAAAAAAGAAATAGCGTTTAATTAAAAAGAAGAGTTTATTTATTATCCGAAATAAAGTATGTTTTATGCTTAAGTTTGCGTCACTGGTGATCTGTCCGTGTTCAAGTTGAACTTTACAGATTTAAAGTTCACATCTGATAAGGTCGCTTTCAGAAGGGAATCGATCAGAAATATTTTGCTGTTCAAATGCATTTAATCTTGTCCTTTGAAGTTAACAGATACAAGCACTCAAGTTAAAGTAAGTTATTAATTATCTGCAACCAAATGAGATCAGTTAAATGAGATTTCTCTGTCCATGTGTGATATGACAATTCTATATTTATATTTTTTTTATCTTGGGTCAGCAAAGACAGACTTGGTTGGTTGGTATTTACTTATGTTTTTGGTTAGTTTTAGTTAGTTCGTATAATGCAACATCAATATACAAATAAATGTTTTATTTGTTCATTTATGCTGCATTTTATGTTTTTAAATCAGTAAGTAAATTACTAAAAAATCCTGTGAAAAGCATAATTCCTGTTGTCCAGGATAGTTTATAAAGCGTCACATAAATATAGAATTAACATCAAGAAGCTGGTTAAACAGCTGTCCCACAGGAAAAAAAAAAAAAAGATGCAACATCAATACTTTTTATACACAAAGAACAGTGTGCGCACTACTTCTTTTTTAAATGGTTATTTTTCATTAGGCACTTAAGATGCCTTTTGTGCACGCTTGGGGAAGGAGGTTGGCATATAGACCTGCAAGAATACAAGAGACATGTATTTAAATCAAATGTAGGCGCCAAAGAAACCCTAAACAAACCTGGCCGCGTATTGATCCGCTGCGCCCCGGCCTCACACTGCGCTTTCATATGCGCGCGACTTCAAACGAGACCTAACGAGCAGATCATGGTCAACAATTAGTCCTAATTAAGTCGCCCATTGATGAGTTTACACTTTCCACATAATCCCCACGGACTGGCTCCAGCATGTCTGGGTTGTGTGTGTGTGTGTGGTTTCATACAGTGGTGATGTGTGTGTGTGTTGTTTCATGCAGTGGTAATGTGACAGAATATTGATCACCCTCTAATATCAAGCCCATGATAACAAGAGACTAAAACCAGTTAAGGAAGGCCGATGGAGCTTGATACATTTTACAAAATCAGTCATGCAGGTATAGAGAGAGGTGATTTAATTTACTGTACATACGTCATTAAAACAATTAAAAAAAAAATAATTTTGATGTGTCTTAAAGTTGCAGTATAGTTTCTTCGGAAAGTTTCTTTTCTGGATTATATAAATATGTCTGCCGCATTATATAGTACATATAATAACTATCAATCTATCTATTTGTAACACACACACACACATATATACACACTACCGTTCAAATATTTGGGGTCAGTAAGATATTGAATGGTTTTTAAAGATGTTTCTTCTGCTCGTCAAGGCTTGTAAAATTTTATTTTACATTTACATTACATTTATTATTATATGTAATTTTTTCCTGTGATACAAAGCATCTTTACTCCAGTCTTCAGTGTCACGTGATCCTTTCAGAAATCATTCTAATATGCTGATTTATTATAGAATTATCAGTGCTGGAAACAGTTGTGCAGACAAATATATTTTTTGGAACCATTTTTGTTTCTCAGGATTCTTTGATGAATAAGATACATAATTTTTTCACCAAATATAAAACATTTCTAAAATGTAAATCTATGCTATGATTTTCTTTTTGTTGATTTAATAGATCCTTGGTTAATAAAAGTCTTCATTTCTTTCAAAAATGAAAGAATAAAAATGTACTGATCCCAAACGTTTGAACAGTAGTGAAACAGTAAACTACTGTAACAGTAGTTCTGAACATTATTATCCTTTGTAAATAAATGCTTCTCTTTTTAATATTTTAATGATCAAAGAATCTTAAAAAAACAAACTATGAAGCAGCTCAACTGTTTCCAACACTGATAATAAAACATCAGCATATGAGAATGATTTCTGAGAGGATCATGTGACACTGAAGACTGGAGTAATGATGCTTTGTATCACAGGAATAAATTACATTTTTTATATTTATTTATATATTTATTTTAAATTGAAATAATATTTCACAATATTACAGTTTTTTCCTGGATCTTTAATCTAATAAATGAAGCCTTGATGAGCAGAAGAAACATCTTTAAAAACCATTAAATATCTTCCTGACCCCACATTTTTACACATTTGTGCTGTCAGAATCCAAAATAAAAGTTTTTTTTAGATAATGTATGTGTTTGCACATTATGCATTATGCAAATCAGTGTTTTTCATAGTGCATTCTTATTCATCTTAAACAGCAGCTGGGTTATTTTGATTAGGTTATAAAATAACAAAAACAACACTGATCACTAGGGGTGTGACGAGACACGTATCCCACATTTTTTAAAATAAATCCTCAATGGTAAAATATATTGGGATTTTTTTTGTGTGAAAACTGCTAAATATTTTGCCACAAAATGACAGGCAAGTAATTAACAATAAATAACAAAAAATTTTAAATAGTATAAATTAATAAAAACAAATAATACAAATATTCCTTTAAAAGCAGGGTAAGCGATTTTTTTCAAAAAGGCTTCAGAAAACAGAGCTAAACAAACCTGCCTACAGCAAATGCCATGCCAGCTTAAAGGTCAAAGTATACTTCGGCCATCTGCATTACGTCATTTTCGTCATCCTCCACGTGCAGCCAATTTTTTGAGAATTCATGGACTGTCTGTGTATGCGCGAGAAGAATGCTGAAAGAGTGTAAGTTTATTGGGGGCATAGCACATGTATCGAGCTGGTCCGTCCGCACTAATCCACGATTGAGTATACTTTGAAAGCTGTGTGAATGTGGCCTTAAGTCCGCCTACACTGGACGTGATAAAGCGACCACTGAAAACCATTTGGAATTTGTGTCAGCATGTCATAAATAGAACGCAGCAGCAGTTTCCTGTCTGAGATTTGTTGAGCCACATCATACCACTATCACAAGGATATCGCCAAGTTCTCGCGAGACCAGTCGCATGCCATGAGATCTCGTCACACCCCTACTGATCACTAACACAATAAAACACATCTTTCATTTTTAAATATTAAGTTATCTGTTTTTGCAAATAAACACATACATGTAATATATATCAAATGTATTTCTGATTTTATTTAACAGTGCTTACCAACCACAGTGTTGTATCCATCTGAAAATCCTGTGATGAAATTATGAGCATTGGCTTTCTTGGCAGCAGCCATGACCTCAGCATCTGTGGCACTGGGCTTTCCAAACCTGATGTTCTCCATCACTGAGGTACCAAAAAGAACAGGTTCCTGTAACAACAATGAGAAAACAGAATTATAAGATTGATGATCTATTTCACACATATATAACATAATGAGAAAGCTGATATGTTAGAGTGAATAGAGAGAATAAAATGTACCTGACTAATGAACCCAATAACATGTCCTCTTAACCAGGATGGGTCTAGTGTTCTGATGTCCAGCCCGTCCAGCATAACCACTCCACTGCTGGGGTCATAGAACCGCTCCAATAAGGCAGCCACTGTAGATTTGCCTGAATGAAGAGATAAATAAATTAATAATAATATATTCCCATGTGAGGGTCAGGATCATTTGTATGTTAAGTTTCTGTGCAGTTAAAAAGATAAATAGTCACATGTATACAAAGAACTATAGATAGATAGATAGATAGATAGAACAATAGATAGAATGAATGATAAAACGATAGATAGAACGAACGATGTAATGATAGATACAGTTGTGTTCAAAATTATTCAACCCCCACTGAAATTGAGTGTTTTGGCCAGTTTGACATTGATTTTGATCATTTCAGTCATCTTGTTTACAATTAAATCAAAGAGGCACTTGTAAGTCAGACAAATATAACAACACTAATAATGAAATAACCACAAATGTCTTTTTTGTGCTCACGTCATTATCAGTATTATTCAACCCCCAAGTGACATTCATTTTTAGTACTTACTACAACGTCCTTTTCCAGCTATAACAGCTTTTAAACGTGAAGCATAGCTTGACACAAGTGTCTTGCAGCGATCTACGGGTATCTTAGCCCATTCTTCATGGGCAAAAGCCTCCAGTTCAGTCACATTCACGCTGCAACTGCTTTAAAGGGGGCAACAGCCCCAAAGCATGATTGACCCCCCGCCAAGCTTCAAAGTAGGCAAGGTGTTCTTTTCTTCATAGGCCTTGTTTTTCCTCCTCCAGATATAGCATATGACTTTTGGCATACTGCAGTCGACTCTTCTTCTTCTTTGGAGACAGGCCTGGGAGTTCTGGCATGGAGGCCTTCATTACACAGTGTGCACCTTATTGTCTGAGCTGAAACTTCAGTACCCGCATCTGAAAAATCTTTTTTCATTTCCTCAGCAGTCACACAGGGACTGTAGGATCACGTGACACCTTCCTGTGAAGAGAAATCACCTCTTCTCTTGTCTTCCTGGACCATTCTCTTGACTTTACCATGTTTGTAAACACACCAGTAAAAGTCTAGAAGGAGCGGAGTATCACAGTCATTTTAAATCTGGTTAATTGATGCTTATTATGCTTGATTGCTGCTCGTTGACATCCACAGGTGTTTAAAAGTCTTTAAGCGGAAGTCTTTAAGGGGTTGAATAATTGCGTCAATGAAGACATCACCAAAAAAACATTTAATACTGCATCACAAAAACAACTGATGTCATTTTAGTTGCATTTGGTTCTTTAAAAAGTCCTTGTAAGATTTCATTCTGAACACAATTACAAACGTACACTGAATTCCCTGAATTCCCTTAATGAACGAACGATAGAATGATAGATAGATAGAACAAACGATAGAACGATAGAATGATAGAGCGATACATAGAATAATAGATAGAGTGAATGATAGAACCAACGATAGATAGAACGAATTATACAACGAACGACAGATAAAATGATAGATAGAACGACAGAACGAATGATAGAACGAACAATAGAACGAAGGATAGAATGAATGATAGAACAAACAATAGATTGATAAACAGAAAGATAGAACGATAGATAGAATAGACCGATAGATCGAATGATAGAACCAACGATAGATAGATAAATAGATAGATCGGCAGAACGATAGATAGAATGATAGAACAAACGATAGAATGAACGATAGATAGAATGATAAATAGAATGAACAATAGAACAAATGATAGAATGAATGAAAGATCGAACAATAGAACAATAGACCGGTAGAGCGAACGATACAACAAAAGAACGATAGAACAAATGATAGATAGAACAAACGAACGAACGAACGAACGAACGAACGATAGATAGATAGATATTTTACCTCCGCCTGACTCGCCAACGATGGCGACGGTTCTAGAGGGAGGTAGAGTCAGGTTGAAGTTCTTAAGGATCTGGTTTCCAGGTCTTGTTGGGTAACTGAGAAACAATGCAGGAAACATCAAATAACAGAGAATACAACTCTTTAGACTGAATTCAGGTCTCGTCGTGTTTGCATGAGAGCAAACAGAGAACTACCTGAAACTGATGTTCATGAAGTCAACTCTTCCCGTCAGAGACTTGAGTGGGATACGACCTCCTCCGGTGAGAGGAACGGTGGGCTCCAGAGTCAAGTACTCAAACACACGAGCCCCTGCACTCATACCACGAACCATCTGACACAAACCAACACACACTGTATTTAGATCACATACTACATATAATGTTACAAAACAGTTGGAAATGTCATCTACTCACCTGTCCAAAGAGAATTGAAATGCTGGCAAGAGATCTATAGACAGAGAATGATTCTATTATATTTGATAATGTAGACATTTCTTCAGCTGATTGCTTGTTCCTTCTACATTATGTGTAGGGAAAAAAATGTAAGACTCACTGCAATCTCACCTCTGAACTGTTTGAGAGGCAACCAAAAAAGACATTAGATCACCAGGTGACATGTCATTACGGGCCATCAAAGTCCCACCAGCAAAAATAGTCCCTAGGACAATGGCTGTGGAAGAAGACAAAAACGTAACAGATGTAGTTCATGTGGTCACTTTATGTGAATCAGTAAAAATCCATCAATACTCACAGTTCAGGACAATATTAGACAGGCCCTGAAATACAGCTATTCCTGTGCCCAGAGTCTCATTCATCACAGCTGATTTCTGGACTTCAGCAGCATACATCCTGCAAAAGAGGGAATATCAGAACTGTTAGGTTTGGATGAATAATAGAGAACTTTGATTGATGTCCTGATTAGTTTTCAAATGTAATTTGTCCAGAAAAAAATATTAAAAGGGGTCATACAAAGGCAATTTTCAACAAGCTAATATGATTATTTAGGATCTTAATGGAGTTTGTAATATAGATTGCTTTAAAATTTCTCAAAGATGACCGTGTCATAAACAGCTCTTTAGAAATCACTGTGTTCTGTGTACTTCAACACCAAAACACCTCAATCTCTTAGGAGTCTTGGTTGTCTCGGTCTGATGACGGCTCACTCAGGTTGAGTCTGAGGTAAGACACCAGTTCAGTCTGTGTCAATCAACTATTGTGGGAGTAGCCTCTGTCGGTGTGACGCCACACTGACATGCATTTGAGAATGGCTTGATTTCAGAAGGGGCAACTTATTATTCTTTTAATTTAATAAGAATACCTGTGGATCTTTATCATTGTAGGGTGGTTGTGTACACGGAATCCCAACACACATATTTCAGTCCAAACAGCTTGAAAAAGTGCATGTACCACCGTATGACCCCTTAAAATGCTATAGTAAAAAGTGTAAATGGTTTACTTTTAAATACATGTATTTTTTAGTGCTGTCAAACTATGAATTAATATAAAACAAACAATAATACACACACATACGGCACATATGTTGAAAATATCTACATGCATAAATGTAATCTATAAACATAACATTTTTCTTAAATATATATTTAGTGTATTTACATATACATAATACATATACACAGTACACACACATATATTATTATTTACAAAAACATTTATTTTGGATGTGAATAATCGTTTGACAGCACTAATATTTTTTATTAGAAACTCTTGAATTCTTACGGACTCCTCCCACCCCGCCCACAGACTGTTTTCTCTCCTGCCTTCAGGCAGACGCTTCAGATTACCCAGGACTAGAACTAGCAGATCGAGGAACAGCTGTCTCCAGAGCTGTCTCCTTACTGAACTCTGCTCCACACTGACTCCTTTGACAACATACACTCTTCCCATAACCTTTGCACTATGTACATTTTGCACATTTAATATTGCA
>JAUCNO010000363.1:0-26395 GCA_032353835.1 Enteromius viviparus
AGTGTTACTAGTCAGTTGCTCTGTAACATTTTCATGCATTTTTCAAATAAGAAAAGTATAACAATAATAATAATAATAATAATAATAATAATTACAACAGCTCTATTAATGCATTTATTATAACATTCAGATTGGGATCTGTAATATTTCATAAAGTTTTGAGAGAAATCTCTTCTGCTCAGCAAGACACTTATTTGTACAGTACAAAATATGTGCCTGATTCAAAAATGGAGAAAAAAATATTGTTTTTTAAACTGAAATTCTAAGTTCAAATGTAAAATGTGTTGTTTTGATATAGTTTTATTTAAGAAATGTTTAAGGTTAAGTAATTATTATCAAACTGTTGTTTTGGAATAACTTTTTTTTTTGTAAAGCTAGACAAAACGCTACTTAATTAATGCAATTGTGGAAAACAATGGCAAAATATATGGAGAAAATGCGAAAAACGATGTTCGCTGTGTGCCAATAATCTTGGTCATGACTGTACGTATTGCAGTGGTTCACATTTTAAATATCTGTGGACTGTCTCTAAAAATTCTCTATTATGCTCGAAATAGTCTACACCAAACCCAACCCTAAACCCAACCCGATAATGTTAATAAATGCGAAACTGATATAAAAATCCATTTGTTGATGCAATTTCAACTTCCTTCGCAGATTTTAGCTACTTTGTCTAATACGTAGTTATACAGTATTCAAATCCGGAGCTCCTAACCTCTCAAGAACATCTTTGTACTCCGTAAGTTACCAAACAAACCTACTGTATACAACAGGGGTGCCCAATCCTGCTCCTGCTGATCGACTGTCCTGCAAAGTTCAGCTCTGTTAAAGGCAGGTGTGTTTAATTAGATCATTTAATTAATTTAATTTAATTAATTGGAGCTGAAGTTGGTATGTAGCTGGATATATGTGCTTCTAACAATCATTGGTCTTCAAATCTCCCAGCATATTAATATTGTTTTGTAGTCATAACATGTTATTCTTTAAGTAATTGTGCTAAAAACTACACTTTATTAATCTAGACTCTGTAAACTTTTGTGAAAGAAATAAAAGATGTCAGACTTTTACTGCCTCTAGTGTTCATTTCTTTTGGAATCTGCAGTGATATGTACCTATTGGTACATATTTAGTGCCCCACTAAAAAGTGTCTCCAGTTATGTTTATGCCATTAGACCAGGTAGGAAAATGCTTGTCGTGTTAAATCACAGCGGCATTGTGATGCTAGTACGTCCAGCTTTACTCACTGAGGAGAAACCACTGCTTCCAAACATGAGAATGAATGCAATTTAGGAATCAATATAACATGGTCACTCACTGGCTCAATGAAATGTGACTTTATAAAGTAAAATGCATGGAGTTATTGTAATTTATTATACTTTTAGGTAGCAAGGATTAGTCAAAGTCGGATTTATTCTTGGCCTAATCATAGAATAATTGGACTTCAGTTCATTTAGTATATAAATAAATGTTACTGTTCTGACTCAATGGATAAATTGACAGCATTCAGCTTGTAGAAAGCCTCTTTCTATTCCATGAATAGAATTAAAATGTCATCATGAAATTATGTAATGCACTGATGTGGCAAGAAATACAGAGAACATTGCTCACCATGACCTGATATAATAATGCACAATGACGTAGACACATGTGATCTGCATATGTATGAATCTTTTGTAAAATGTTAACACCGTGTCCCAACCAGGAACAATGCAGATTTTAAAAGTTTTTTTTTTGATGTTACATTATCACAGCCTACCAGATCACTAAAAAAAGACATTATATTATTTGTGTGGTTTCTCACACAGCACGTAATTTCACGACACACAATTTCGCTGATGATTTAGATGCCATCCTTTTATAGTTTTCCTTGTTTTCACAGATCCAAACAACTTCATGAGCAGGAGGTCCAATGAGTTTTGGAGTGGTTGTGGACTTTTTTGAAGACAAAATGTAATGTCAAACTGGAACATAAAAAACAAACTATGGATATTTTAGCATTAATTTTTTTTTCAATGAAACCTGGCTATTGGCTAACAGCAACAGCTTGTTTACCAACATTCTTAAAAAAAACCTTCTTTTGTGTTTGGCAGAGGAAAGAAACTTAAAAGTGAGTAAATGATGAATCATTACAAGCACTTATGGCAAGAGACTGTTTAGAACTGCATCTCATGTCTTCGTGTGGCTGTTGTTGGTTCCTATGTGATGACTGAGTTCACCAAATGGCACATGGTTAGTACTATGAATAAACTGCAAGTTAAGTTGTCTAATACACGCATGAGCTGCATGTATTCAAACAGCGATGCATCAGCCACGGTTTAAAGTCCAAATCTGTGCTGAAAGTGTTACTAGTCAGTTGCTCTGTAACATTTTCATGCATTTTTCAAATAAGAAAAGTATAACAATAATAATAATAATTACAACAGCTCTATTAATGCATTTATTATAACACTCGCACATAGATTGAGATTCAGATTGGGATCTGTAATATTTAATATATAAGTTTTGAAAGAAATCTCTTCCGTTGTCCTCTTCTGACACTTATTTGTACAGTACAAAATATGTGCCTGATTCAAAAATGGAGAAATAAATATTGTTTTTTAAACTGAATAATAAGTTCAAATGTAAAATGTGTTTTTTTGATATAGTTTTAAGAAATGTTTAATGTTAAGTAAATATGATCAAACTGTTGTTTTTTGTATTATTATTATTTTTTTTTTTTGAAAAGCTAGACAAAACGCTACTTAATTTATGCAATTGTGGAAAAGAATGGCAAAATATATGGGGAAAATGCAAAAAACGATGTTCAGTATTCAGTATTTGGCCTTCATTTTGTTCGGCTTCGGCTCTGGGCAAGAATTTTTGTTTTGACGCAGCCCTATAATTTTATTTTTTGGGTGAGCTATTAGCATTAGATGTCGGCGAAGGCGATCTAAATATAAAAATATACAAGTACATTTAGTAATAAATAAATAACAGTCCACCACCAAATATCCAATATATCTCTAGAGCAATATGTCATTTATTTATAGCACAACATTGTAATTCTTTAATTGATAATAGCATCTTTGCTCTCTACGAAAAGTAATCCACTGTCCTTCTCTCTCTTCTTAGTTCATTCCAACATTCTTCCTGCATTCTTTAACATATCCACCCCATCCTCCTCTCCTTGTTACCTCTCTCTGATGATTCATCATTACTGGCTGGCTTGTTTGTATCCATTTATTACTGTGCTTCACATTCTAAGCTTGTATCCGTGGCAACAATAAACCTCCATCTTGGAAGCAGCAGTTTGTCTGCAAGACTCAAACGGCTCTCTGTCATCAAGGTCAGAGCTGATTGCAGGAATGTTGATCGTGATGTAGCATCAAAGCGGCTGCTCTTTCATAACCTCTGATAGCACCAGGCTGTTTCCTAGGCATAAATGGCTGCTGTTAAAAGAACCCTTTAATGGTTTTAGTTATGTTTTTACTGCTAATGCTTGCTAGGAAGGCCTTAATCAAAAGTCTTTTGTTATCCCATTACAGATCTGAGACAAGAGAGTCTTCAAGCCCCATTAGTAATGAAAAGGTTTTCTCTGTCTCCTCAGCTAAGGAGGAAGGAGGTTATAGAGAGAGACAAACCCAGACAGAGATCATTTGTGGCACAATAGGGACAGACCAAGAATGATACCAAGTGCCTATAATGATGTGCACTCCTGACAGAATGACATATGAAGACATCCACATAATGAAACTGATTGCACAGATTCTCCTGTGATTCTATTTTTTAAATCGTGTGTCACAATAGATGATATAATGATGATGCTCTTAAATCAGCAAGCACCCTCAGGGAAAGAGCCCGTCTTGTACCCAGTGGGAGAGAAACGCCACTATGGTCACCCATCGTGATTTGAAGAGCCAAGGACAGCAGATGTGGTCTAGATTTTGACATTATTGTTTAAGCATGTTGTCAGATTTGTTTTCCTTCTTTCACTTTTTCTGCAGTCAGAGATTGTCCAGCCAACCAATGTCACTCTTTCTGAAATCACACTCCATTTATTACCTCAGACTAAGTGCTTCTTGCACTGGTCACATGCAGTGAATGCTTCCTTGCTGATTAAATGTATTAATGTATTTAGAGATTGCTGATTGCTTGTTATTGATTAATATTTGTTTTTTTAGTTTTTGTAAACAAACCATACAATTTCCTTTAATTGTGTATCATTTATTCCTTTCTAAGTTTACAATATTTTGTCTTTTTTCTGTCAAATACTGGAAATGAAATATATTTTGGAATTCATTTGTAAATTGATTGGCTTGTAAAAAATGTACAAAAAAGTATAGGAAAAGAACTGGAGCCAAGTCTGCTGGACAATTTAGTGGTTGCCATTCTGCTCTGTACTATTGCTTGTTAAATGCACTGTGCATGACCTACTATGGCAGATGATGTGATTCAGTATCTTGGATTAATTTGGGGGAATTGTACTCGTCTAATCCCGAGTTGAATGAATATGACTGGCTCTTTTAATGTAGTCGTAGCCTGAAATTCATTCCAGGATCAAGAGTGCAGGATAAATAGTCATTATTTCAGTTTCATTCCCATTCTTATCTGCAGTGTTCGCAATACTGTGGGAATGAAAAGGGTGGGAATTGGAACAGTATAAAAGACTGGAGAACACTAATGGGGATTGATAACACCTTAAGACTTCTCTTATGTTGATGAAGTACCTCTTTGGAAATAGTTAGATGAACTATCATGCCATGTGACCTACTACTAATAATTTTACACAATAGGCGCCTACTTTGCTGTCTTGTTAAGCTTCTAAGAGACTGTTCCTTGAACTATTGCCAAACTTTACATTGAGTGTAGTGTGGCATATTGAAAGATGTACTTACTTGATAGAGGCCTGGACATAATATGGTAATTTCCATTAGTGTATAGAAATGCATATTCGGCAACCACAGCTCCATGCTAGTCCATTCTCAGTTCCTTAGAATTTGTATTCACTCTCACTTCTCAACTCTTGCTTTAAATTGTGCTATGGTTGTCTTGCACTTCCATGCACCGTTTATTTTACTTAGCCAAGTGGAAATTGGAAATTATCCAAATTATCCATGGGTAAGATCAGTAAAGTCTTAAACCAAAGATATATTCTTTCTAAAAGATTAGATGCAACCATGCCTTCCTACAATGCTACATTCAAATATGCCTTCACATATCTGTCATTTTATTGGAAGATTTACATACCACCTCCTAATTTTTTATGCAAAGAAAGAAAGCATTTATTCTTGCTATGTATTGGTGCGCTGTCACAATGTTTTGGAGATGTGTTTCGAAATATGGTAAATAACATTTCGGTCACATGCTTGAGGTATTTGGCCAATCACAATGCTTTGGATAGCTGGCCAATCAAAACAGATTGCTCTTTAGAATGATGAGCTTTGTAAAAATCCACGCAAGGAGCAACGATAATGTATGTTTTTGGAACCTTAAACCACGTAAACACATTGCATTAAATCAAATACACAAAATAATGTTATTATTAGCATCGTCATATGACCCCTTGAAAATGGTATTTAAAAGTATTCAAATCCACAGTGCTGATACCTGCAAAAACCCTGTACTGCAATCTTTAATATTTGTTCGTTTTGTGTGTCTCTTCTCTCTTTTACTAGGACAAAAGTTTTGGATTGTGAGAAAAAGAGATTAAGTGCCAGAAATAGGCCTAACAGCATTCAAGACCTTATTGAAGAACTAAATCAAGAACTTTGTGACTCAGAGGGAGCATGTGTGATGATCCCCTTTTCCTTGCCCAGCTCGCAGCAAACCCAGCGTGCCTGAGATGAGTGATCCTCTCTGGTGCCCGGCCCCTGTCCCTGCCTTCTCTTGGCAGCACTTGGTGGCGTGAGCAGATTGCTCCATCCTGGCATCCACGGCAGCGTGGAATGGCCTCTTTGGACCTGCCGTACCGTTGTCCTCGCTGTGGGGAACACAAGCGCTTTCGGAGTCTGTCATCTCTACGCGCCCATCTGGAGTACAACCACACCTACGAGACCCTGTATGTGCTGTCCAAGTCCAACAGCGTATGCGATGCCGCTGCGCTGCTCCCCCTAGTGGCCGACGGAGCCCTCACCGCCGAATCTCGTTTTCCTTACCGCGAATTGCCCTGCAGTGGAGAAGAGCTTGGACTTGCACCTTCATCGACTGCTTGCTATCTGCCCAATGTGGAGTTTCCTCTGGGCGAGATCCTGGTGAAGACAGCCATGAGCTCCGGCGACGCCTTGTCCTCCTCAGGGAACAACGCCGTGGCGGTAGCTGCAAATGTTGCCGCTAGTGCAGTGGAGGCGGCTTATGAGGAAGGCCTGGCCCGGTTGAAAGCTCGAGCGTTTGAGAGGCTTGAGCTAGATGAGAGGCTTGAGAAGTTGTCGGAGGAGGTGGAGCAGAAGATCGCGGCACGTGTCGGACGTCTGCAGGCGGAGCTGGAGAGGAAAAGCTTGGAGCTGGAAAAGGCAAAGGTGGAGAGTGAAAGGCTCGGTCAGGAGAAGCATGACCTGGAGGACAAGGCCACCGAGCTTTCGCGGCAAGTGGATGTGTCAGTGGAGATGCTGGCCAGCCTTAAACAGGATCTGGTTAACAAGGAGCAGGAGCTCTCACACAAACAACAGTAAGTTGCAGGCATCCCCTCTAGTTTTTTCTCATTTTTATGACCAACCCCTTATAACGAGGGAAAAGTGGCTTTGATTGAAGAAATAAGGAAAAATGTTCTTGACTGCTTGGACCTTTGTGGTTTTTCCTCTAATGCTTGATTTACTCTAGTGCTCTCCAACAGAAGTTGCTTTGTTTTTGCAAGCAGGGCTTTTTACAAACAAAGTAATACTACATTTGTTTTCGACAGCTCCACAGGGTTAGCCTCGTTTAGCCAAGGCAATTGAGCAAAACACTGAACAAACCACTAACTGTAGCATCTCTGTAGTATGTCTCCAGTCAGATTTAATCTGCTCTATGGTGGGCTTTTCTTGGTTGTGGTTGTTACAGTTTAATGTGCTTTATTGGCGTGACAAGCGTTTGTACGTTTGTATAGCTTAGCTGTTCACTACTGTTCAGAAGTTTGGGCTACATAACTGTAAAAACTTACTGTAAGTGGGACAATTTAAAGAACTGATTACTAATTTGTTTATAAAAAGAAGTTATTTATTCCTGTTACCCCAGTCTTCAGTGTCACATGCGCTTTCAGAAATTACTTATATAATTAACATTTCTCACGCAGAAAAGGTTGCGTTGTTTAAGATTATTATTATGAGCTCAACGTTCATTGCTAAGCAGTGTGAAGGCATGTAATATTTATGTATTTTAGAAGGTTGCATACCACTAAGCTTTTTCTAATCCAATTTATGGTTACAAAGTCTTTTCAATTGCATAAAATCTGATTTCCTTTTTAACCAATAGCCTGAAAATGACAGTTTTCAGATATCAGAAAGTATTAAAGTATAAAATTGTATTGGTAAATGGTAAATGGTATTTTAGTTGTCGAGAATGAATATGGAAATATAAAGTGGAAAAATACTCTCCTTTAAAGTATTTAAAAATACTAAAAATATTTGTAATATTTGTAGTAAAAATACTTTCCTTTATGTAAAGCCCCAGGTTAAAGCCATTGAAATGAAATATCACCTCTCCCAAAATGATTTTGTTTTATATACTGGATATAGAAATCCAAAAGAGAGGTGCAATTGAGCTTTTGGAGTGGTCTGAGTTTAGAGACTCATATGCTGTGGGATATTCTCAGCAGGATTTTATCTGAAATGTACACCCACTGTGATTGATTTGTAACTGCCTGTGGATTAGAGCTTTCTTGAGAAGCCGGTCACGCACTGCTGGCAGGTAAAAAGAAAGAGCCCTCATTTCTTTTCTCCCTCTCTTACCTCACTGCTTTTTGACCCTCAGTACCCTTCCTCCATTCTCTCTTTTTTTTCTCCATCTCACTGTCACCTCGATCTTGTTGGCATCTCTTCTTCTTCTTCTTTGTTTATTTATATAGCACTGTATAAATACAACTCAGTTGCCCAAAGTGCTTTACAAAGACAGGATAAATTAAAATGACAACATCCACATAATAAAACAATTACCATTTAAACCTAGAAAACAATCCTAGGACATCACTATTTTAAAAAGATATAGATAGTAGGTAAAATTTTAATTTAGATCTAAAAGTAGCCAAGGTTGGAGCCTTTCTAATTTCTATTGGCAGCTTATTCCAAAGATTTGGTCCAATCACCGCAAAGGCACGATCACCCTTCGACTTAAATCTTGTTCTGGGTACTGTTAGAAGTAAGTGGCCGTTGGATCTGAGGGATCTAGAAGGAGCATGTCTTACAAGGAGGTCTGCAAGATAGGATGGGGCGAGGTTATTTAAGGATTTATACACCAGGACCAGTATTTTAAAGTCGATTTTGAGTTTTACAGGTAGCCAATTTAGCGCGGCAAGGATGGGGGTGATATGCTCATATTTCCGTGTCCGCGTCAGAAATCTGGCGGCAGCATTTTGAACTAGTTGCAACCGATCCAGTGTAGTCTTATTAATGCCACAATAAAGTGCGTTGCAATAGTCTAGCCGGGAAAAAATCAGTGAGTGGATGATTTTCTGCATATCCCAAAAATTTAAAAACGGCTTAAGCTTTGCGATTTGGCGTAGGTAGAAGAAGCATGACCGAACCACAGAGTTAACTTGTGCATCCATTCTAAGCTCACTATCAATTTGAAAACCCAAATTTTTGACCGATGATCTCATGTTTGGTTCCCAATTTTTTAGGTTTAATTTAAGAGCAGTCGTTTCAGAAGCTGAACCAAATAGGATAATTTCCGTCTTGGATTCATTTAGATGCAAGAAGTTTTGGGACATCCACTTTGACAGGTCTTGCAGGCAGGCAGTCAATGATTCTAAAGCCTGCAAATTACCTTTCCTAATAGGCATAAATATTTGCGTATCATCGGCATAGCAATGGAATGAAATCCCATGCTTCTCAATAATGTCACACAACGGGAGCATATATAAAGAAAATAAGGTCGGAGCTAAGATGGATCCCTGTGGAACTCCACATGCCAAGGGCGCAGCGGAGGAAGTAAAATTCGCAATATTAACTGCGAAAGATCTATTTGTCAGATAGGATACAAACCATTTTAGGACATTTCCCTGCAGACCAATACAGTGTTCTAAGCGAGAGATAAGAATAGTATGATTAATAGTATCAAACGCTGCTGATAAGTCAAGAAGTACCAGGGCCACAGAGTCGCCAGAGTCAACCGATAAATAAATATCATTAAGAACTTTTAGTAAAGCTGTTTCTGTACTATGGCGGGCTCTAAAGCCTGACTGGAATGTATTAAAAATATGATTTGTATTCAGAAATTCATACAGTTGACTAAGAACCACTTTTTCTAAAATTTTTGCAATAAAAGGTAAATTTGAGATAGGTCTAAAATTAGATAATACCGCTGCATCTAGATTAACTTTTTTCAGTCGGGGTCTGACTGTTGCATGTTTTAGCTGGTCCTAATAATCTCATATCCCAGCTGATCTCTGTTTCTCTTCTGCAATCTCTGGCTTCTTCTCTCACTTGCTGTATCTGTGTGTCCTCCGGAGCTTCCAAGCTAAAACAGATCTCCAGACTATTCGACCATTTCTAAACGAACAAACACAGACTTGTAGGCTTTTTAAAAAAATCAAGCCTTGCTTGATTTATTATCAACATAACTACAGTACCTTGTTTGGGCATAGTGATTTTTTCATGCTTCGAATTAAATAAAGATCAACCTTGAATTCATTGCTTGCTCATTTGTGTCACAATGTCCTTTTCAGCTTTTTAAAATGTGAATGGATAGATCCAATGTCCGTCCATTATTATGCAAACTTAGGATTGTAGATCATGATTAATTCATCTGTCTTGCAATTAAAGTACCTCTGTGATGCCATAGTATCCATCTTGAAGAGGGCAGGAGTGTGTAAGACAGATTGATATACTGTGTGTGTGTGTGTGTGTGTTTAGTATTCCGTTCATAAGAGGGCACATATAATAACCTCTCTGCATTTGCATACAAATCCTTGCTAATGTTCTCTTTCTGCTGTCTCTGTCTTTCTCTGTGACCTATCGTGTCATACTCATATTAAAATAAGGACATGAGCTTGTTGGCATTGCCTAGAACAGTGATGCATTGAAAATTCTACAAATTTAAATGAAAATACATGGTGTAACATGCAAATAAATAAATCTGCATCTCGTATGAGTGACCAAACTAACACATTTTAATCACACTAATAATCTGTAATACTTCCAAGCATTCCAAGACCTCATTATTGCCCTAATCTAATTTCATCTCATTAACCACTATTGTTTCCTCTGTTTCTTGCATCGAATTATCATTCATATTGTCTGGAGAGTGTGTTGCTTACAGCGTTACATAATCATTAACGATTCTGAATACAGCAAGTTGCTTATTAGTCCTCTGCTGCTATTTTTATGTGCACTTGAAATAATTGTCACTGCGTTAGTCCAGAGGAATGTTAAATGTCAGATGTGCGATTCTTATTTCCAAGCAGCAACAAAGTGTTTGCAAACAGCCTTTGCATAATCATGAAATGCAGACTTTTCTGAATTGCACTTCACAAATTGTAGACAATTCATGTCCGTGCATTGAATTAGTGGTCTTAGTGTTGTTTAAAATGCAGATCTATTGCACGTTCCTTGTGACAGTCATTCAGTGTAGTTAACTAATATATTACATACTATATCATACAAAAAAATCTAGTATGCAACATATGGATTTATTTTGTAGTAATTTGTTTTGTACATTTGTACTTATTTTTTTCACTCTGTATTGCGCAACTAATATTTCAGAACATCTTGTATAAGTCATCTCACCTTGTGTGAATAGGATATCATTCTTTCAGTGTGAATGACGTGGCTTATTAAATTTAAGTAAAATGTTCCCCATGCACTGTTCACACATTCTTTGTTGAAGCAGTAAAAAGCGTTATTGTTTAAAGACATATCTGACAGCCAACCAATAGTTGTTCCCATGGAAACCAGTCTACAAAACAGTCTGTAGGCATTAAAAGATCAAGGTTTCCTTAAAAAAAAATAAATAAATAAATATATATATTTTTTTACATTGTCTGAATACAAGCTGAACTGCAGTTGCACCGGTGTCTTGCAAGGTTGAGTAGTGCCATCATTTAATCCAGTCCCCCGGAAACTAGTGACTGAACAATAACTTGGAGGCCTTTAAAGACAGACCTGCTGTGAGCTATGAAGTTTTTATTCAATGTTATATGCTTTTGTTGAAGCCATCATTTAGCATTATTAAATACTCATACTGAACAACAAAATTCTTAATGAAAAACTACTGTTGTTTACGCAAAATATAAATTAATAAATCAAAATCTACATCAATAAGAGAATCCGGATAAGCAAATTGTACAAAGCAAATAGTTAAGTACTCTGTCTTCTAGCTTTGTGTTCACGTCGGCAGATTTAACCGGACATACTTATTTGCTGCTTGATATTAAGTTACAGAACATCACATTAAGATTACTGCCAGATGCCATATCTTAATGTAAACATTATAAACATCTGTTCTGAGATAAAAACTTCTTTGAATGCATAACTGAATTTTGATAAGCTACAACTAGCTATCGCTATCACGAGTTCACACTTTCTCATGTTGCCATATAGAATAGCCTGTTTGGCTTGCTGTCCAGGGTAGCGAGCCGGGGGCTCAGTGGACTCTGAGCCCTAGGAGTTTTAACCCTTGTGAGGGCAGAGCTCAGCGTCTGGCTCGAACCCCGCGTTCCCACCCCTGAGAAGGGTGAGGACTGGAGAAGGGGTGGCGGAGGGATGCAAGTACGAAATGCGGAAAGGAGGAAATCGAGCTTATGTAAGGCGGAGGCTCAAGGTTCCAATTGGATGAACGGGTTAAAGGCTGATTGGAAAAATGCGGGGCCAACCGTGCTTCTCCTGGAATTTGTTTATCAACATCACGAAAACAGCATTTGTTTTTGATCGGGCATTACAAACGGCTACTTCTTGGAGTCCAAACACTACTGGTTTCTGTGGGCAATGTATCTTTTTGTACACCGTTAGCATCAAATCTGAGCAGTTTTAATCCGTTGCTTTTAGATAAGGGATGTGTGTAAGCAGGCACACAGGTTATCACACACACAGTCAGTCTATCTGTACACTGTGTTCTCTGCGCTACATTCAGACTGAGTTCTGTCAAAGCATAGCAGTTCAAGCAGTGAGGTATGACCTCGAGTTGAGATATTACATTTTTATTTGTTCTCGTTTATAAAGAGCTTGTGCTCGCAAGTGTGTGCTCATTAGAGAAGGTTAAGTTTATTAGCTAACATAAGCTAGAACTCTTTCAAACAACCCTACCTAGTTTGAATTCCCACAGTGTGAATTGAAAGCCAGGGTGCTTCTCAAAGCATGCTTTGCTTGTAGCATATTGGAATTTAGATATCAGTTTTTTGGGCTGGCGGTCTTATTTGTATTCATGTTCCCCTGTGAAGAAGCTCCAGGACTGTAAGCTACACTGGGAGAGTTTTGATTAGGGCAGACAGCGGGAGACACACTGTAATATGTCATGTTGCTTCAGTCATCTAATTGTTCATGCTTTCTTCTGCCACTTAATTGTGTTCACTTTAAACCCATGCATACTGACCGGACAGTATTAGATTGTTTTGGACCAGTGGAAAGTCAGCTTAATCAATCAAATCTCCAACATATGATAAACACGAATTATTCATTTCAAGTGGAGATTAGTCATATGTATGTGCAGAATTTCTGATCTGATTTGAGCTTTGGATGCCAACCCAAGAGATAATTGATATTTTTCCACTGAAATGTTTTTCTTTAAACACTAGTAAAACCTTATGTTACATATTGGGTCGTATTAGCTTCTTATCAATCCACTGGACTAGACAGTTTCGAGTTAAATTATAAATTGTCCTGCTGCTTCTAAGTTATATTCATTGTAGTAGGCATCTGAAGGAAGAAAGGCATATACGTCTAGGATGGCTTAAGAGTGGGTAAAATACAGCCTAATTTTCACTTTTGGGTGAACTTATCCTTAAAAGAATCCTAAAATAATTTAATTGACAGCCAAAAATAAGCATTAATTCGGGCATATTGTTGAAACTATTAAAACTGGAATGTGGGGCAGGATATATCAAATAGCTTGCTGCTAAAAATTGCTAAAGTTTATTATCTTAAATTTGCACACACGCTTGCATTAAGTTAAAGAGTACTATTTTAGTAAAAATGCATATTCGCATATGTAGGTGTCTACTAGGTCTTCTCTTGTAGCCTGGCTTCTACGACTTTAAAGCTCATAGGAGCTTAGTCTGGCCAAATTACCTTACTACCTGCCTTCTGGGAGGCGGGCTTAACCTGCGTCCATCAGATACCTTTGTATACTACTGGACGAATCTACAACCAATCAGACCACTCATTCCGATGACGTATGCGTAGTGACGGAGCCTAAAGCCATCGTAACCAATTGTTGCTAGCTTCATTAAATCAGTAGGAAAATGTCTTTACTTACTTTGATTACTTCTGCTCCGTTTTCAAAGAAAACCTGCTTGGTACACACAATGTTTGAAAGCCGGTATGGTTTCCGGTCGCAAAACTGCTGCGCCATTGTGTTACTCGTTTCTCATTGGTTCCCACTTTTTGGGAAACAGAAATGCTGTAAAACTGCAGCTTTGCCAGACTAACTTTGCTCGCGAAATAGAGTGTAGCGTCACAGGAAGTACTTCCACAAAACTTCAATTTTGTTTCCCTGGGGTCTGTAATACAAACACACACGGATCCACTGTGCTATTCTCCCTTGAGAGGCCCCAGGCATTGAGGGTAGATAAACAGATTTACCAAGCTTACCAACGAAATTAGGTGCCAGCCCTTTAATTACTGAAAAGTCACTAGTGCTGTTCAAGATACAGTGAGAGGCTGAAGCAGACATAATGTATGCGGATGTGCATGTGATATAACACGCAGTAAACACATGCTGATCTGCCGTGCCTCCACATTACTTGGCTTGTAATTAGTCTCATTTACACTGTTGATTGACTTTCATTCTCTCTGTTGTTAGTAAACAAAAACATTGTTGACCTTTACTACAGTAAGAATACTGCAGCCGAGTGAATAGAGAGCAGTCCTGCAAGAAGTAATTATACAACAAACTGAAAAAGCTTCAATTTGACTGGTTTGAATGGAACAGTACATCATTCCAAACCAGTGTGACTTCCTTGAAACACAAAAGGTGATTTTTTTTAATAATGTACTAGTTGCTTTAATGTTCTTTTCTTTGCAGTGAGAATGAATAAGGCATGAAAGCAGACACGTAGACCATAAAAGCAGTCTGCATGACTTTACTTTATTTCAAGCAGTGCTATTCCGGTATTATTAATGAATTATTACCCGTCACACTATAGAGGACGGCTATTGTTATTAACATTTTGAATTAGATTGTATTTTTAAATTTTCAGGTTTTAACTTTAAGTCTACAGTAGTTTCAGTTTTATGTGCTTTTTAAATATATTTCTATATAGTTTACAGTAATTTAGGTTTTAGTTCTTCAACACATGCCTATTCAGACAAATTTTTTTAGATTCATTAAATTCTTTTTTCAACTCATCTAATATTTATATTTCATTATAGGATATTTTTATATCACCTTTTTTTCTAATGTAATAGTTTTAGTTTATTAATACCAACACATGATTCTACATAGTTTAGCTAGCATAAAGAATTCGATCCTATATGAATCAATCCTTATTTCAGAATTGTTTATTTAATTGTAACAAATAAGTTCTTGTTAAAAACTAACACTAATTAAAAAGTAATTTGCTAATCAGTTCTGCACAGGAGAGACTTGATTTTTATTTCAAAACAAAAGGAAATATACCAGTATCAGCATGGGCTATCGGCTAAAATGAGTTGAAAAATATTGGCATATCGGCAAAAATCCAATATCATGCATCCCTGCAAATCTGCAAAACAATAAAACAACTTCCCCCCCCCTTAGAATTTTTTTGTCCCTGATTTTACTACTGATCAGTCTTGATTTGGTGATGATAAATGATTGCATGAGAAGAGAAACATACTGGAAATAATAGTACCGTGATATACACCAGATCCACAAAACATAAAAAGACAGCAGCGCAGACTACATGATAATTTAATAGAGCCTGATCTTTATCATAGTTATTTACTTAGAGGATCTTTTGCGATTACACAATTACATAAACGCCATTGAGATCACATTCATGCACATTCATTTTCCTAGTTTATAAAATGCTACTTTTAATTCATGTGGATAATTAAAGCCTCTTCCTTAAGCACAGAAACTGCTGCATATTTGCAATGGCTTGTGACGTTATTTGCAACCTATAGTGATAAAATACTCAAGATGTCTGGGTCTCAAAATAGCGTTTGTTTGGCGTACGAAAATGAAAAGTCCAACTGTGTGAGAATCTACTATAAGTGTGAGAGAAGCTTAGAATAGCTGAGGTGATGGTGTCGACAGAGGCGCAAGCCAGCGTTTTGTGTACAGAGACATTTCCTACACAGAGATAACAGTTGCCTTGCTTTCATTGGCTCTACACACTCTCCAGGGATTTGCAGAATGCTAAAGAAGATAAACAAGTATGAGAAAAGAGACAGATGGGAGGGAGAAAGTGGTATCAGATGGCCTTTTCCCATTGGTTGAGGTGTGACAGGTTTAAATTAACATGTTCATGTTTAATTTCTTACATAGAAAATGCTTTAGTGTTGCTTTTCACTCTTTAGCGTAGTTAAAGGAATAGTTTTGGTCCCTATTGACTTCCATAGTTGGGAAAAAAATCGTTGGGAAGTCAATGGTCACTCAAAACAGCCTGGTTACAAACTTTTTTTGCAAAATAAAGAAATTCATAAAGATTTGGAACTGCTTGAGGGTGAGTAAAATCATTTTTGGGTGAACTATTCCTTTAATACTGATTACAAAATTGATCAAGAGCAACTGAGAAGCTACAGTATCAACAGTAGCAACAGTATCACCACTGAGACCACTCAATCCTTTCACAGTAACCCTCATTTCTTTCTCTTTTTTTTTCATTTCCTCCTCACTCAGAGAGGTGGCCCAGATCGACCAGTTTCTGCAGGAAACAGCTGCGCGTGAAGCCAATGCTAAAGTGCGTCTTCAGCAGTTCATCGAGGAGCTGTTGGACCGGGCCGACCGTGCTGAGAAACAGCTTCAGATCATCAGCAGCTGTGCCACCACCCCCAACGGCAGCCTGGGACACTGCAGCCTGCAGGGATCCAAAGCTAATGGACGACAGGTACAGTGACTGAGCCAAAGAGATGAAGGAGAGAAAAGACAATCAGAGATTACATGGGGTAAAGCGTTTCGGGTTTCCAATGATTTGTTAAGTGTGGATTCATGGTCTTACATGTCAGCGTGATGCATAGGTGTAATCGGAATAGGTCAAATGTTTACTTTGTTTCTGTAAATGGTGAGCTGCCTACAAAGGTACCATTGAAAGGAATCATACAGTAGGTACCAAAAAGTTAGACGACTGTTTGTATGAGCTGCAGGTTGTAATCCTGTTTCAAGAGTTTGCGCTTCCTCATAAGCAAGAGGATAAAGTTTAGCGTATTTGGCTTGCTGTCCTAGGCGGCGAGCTTGGAGGACAGCAGACACCGAACCCTAGCTAGGGCTAGAGCTCGGTGTCCGGCTCGGTCCTTGCATGCCCCCCGGATGAAGGCGTGAGAGCAGCTAAATGGCGGAGAGGGGGTTGAGGAGGGATGCGCAAAAGGCAAGGTGCGGAAGGAAGGAGAATGGGCTATTTATAGTGGGTTGCAGGGTATTTGATTGGGCAGGTGTAATGAGGAGATTTGATAGGGAGATATAGTGCCAGCTGTGACCAATCGTCCGCGCTCCTGCTCGAAACTAGTTTATTTGCAAAAACTTTGCTAAGAATATAGCTGTGAGGGTTTCAAATTCACATTTTACCAAAACAAATGACATTTTTTCATTACGAACATAATTTGAATGGTAAATGTGCTAATAACAAGTGATTAAGTTTTGCATTGTCGTTTGCATATTTTAACAAAGCATTTGGTTACACACTGCCGTTTAAAAGTAGTTGTAGTAAGTTGTCAGTAATGTTAAAACCTTACAATAGTACACTATTAGATCAATCTCCGCTGAGTGTACAGTAAATGCATTCGGATCACTAAGAAATGTCTGTTACTGAAGAAAAAAATTATTTAAGTTCTTTAATAACACTAAAGTTTAGAAATTATTAAAGTTGTGAACACTTCATTTACACTGCATTTTGTACATTTTTTTGTGTTTAAAAATCACAATCCGGCTAAATTCAGTGTGTGTATGTGTTCACTTTTACTCACACTGCTGTTTTAGGCTTCTTGTTGACAGCGGATGGCACATTCAGGCAGCAACCTATCAACTCACCCTCTGACATCATTGGGGACCCCCTTCGTCACCATGGAAACAGCTATCTACATTTGTCATTTACTCATATAGTGTGTTGCACACAGCACTGTTGACTCAGTTTGAGTTCTCACACAGCCTGTGTTCCCAAATGCCAGCCACGGCCTTCCAGTCTCCTACTTTCTGGAGAGGAAGTACACTCAGTGATGTCAGAAGAGGGGAAGAGTGTTTCAGGAGCATTCACGCTGTGATTCAGGACATTTGGCCTAAATTACAGCGCAGACAGGAAAGAAAGCAAGAAAAAAAAAAAAGGAGGTGCAGGATTATTGTTGTCGTCTCAAGCATTTTCCACAATTGTGGCCAGTCTTTTACTCTGTGCACCTATAGGCACAAGTGAGATCGATGGTGCTGCTGCTTCTCTTTCTGCCCCATTTCTGCAGGCACTAAGCCCAGTGTGTGTTTGCCCTGTCAGCACTATGGCACCTTTCCTGGCCCATATTTTCTTGGTGTATCACCTTCCCAGCTAGAGCAGTTATTTAAAGGCACAGTTTTCCTATTTCCTGTGTGAGAAGATTGCTAAATTTAATACTGGCACCTGACAAATTTATTAGTAGTTGAGCAATATGGTATTTCTCTGGGATTATTTTACATCAATGTAGGCCAGGCTGTTTTATCTTATAATAAATATTTTTTTTTAAATCATAAAAGCAATAAAAATGCCCATGTTATATTTCATATTTCACAAATAAGCTCTTAAATACAATTTTTTTCAAAGCACGCTTTACAGAGATTAGAGTTATTTTAGTTAAATAAAACTTTATCTTGTTACTTAAACTGAAACTAATAAAAAAAAAAGACAAAATAAAAAAATAAAATGTCAAAACAACAAAACTACTGACACTTTGAAATAAAAAATGAAAACACTTAAATTTAAAAATAAATAAAATCTAACTCTTAAAAAACTATAATAGTTTATCAATAAAACTAAAATAACGCTTGTAAATTTGCTGAAATCAGACACAATTTTACATAATATTTAAAACTTAATGAAAATATAAAATATTCACTATCCTTTCACAATGCTTTTTGCGTTAAAATAGCATAATTGGTCAAGTGAGCATACTCTTGGTGCAATTTTGGCAGTTATTTGACCTGTTAGTGTCTTTCAGCAAAGCACATTAACACAGGTTACAGTGGTGTTGTCCATGTAATAACGGTACGGTAAGCCAGTTTGCATAAAAGCAGCTAAATGACAAATGAGTTGTTTGTAAAAGAATCTGCTGTCTCGTTAGCTGTGATGTTATTTTGAACTGACTAATTAAAGTATCATATCTCTCCAGTCTGGATCATCATGTCTGAACAATTGAGACAGGTCCTAGTTTTTACTCTACCTGTGTTGATTCTGTTTTTCCCTGATGATGTCAAGCTGATGTATTCAGTGAAATTCTGCAGCATCCTTTCTCTCAAATCTTCCCTTCGTTCTCTTTCTTTCTCTCGTAGAGAAATTCCAGTATCTCTGGAGCATCAAGGGGAATGTACCAAGTGTCTGATCGACGTTCATCTCCCAGCACTGCGTAAGTCTTGCATATAAATTTAAATAATTAGTTATGAATTATTTAATAAAGGCGCATTCCTTTTTCTGCGTTCAAAATTGACTAAATTTATACAATTAGGGAGTACACATGAATTATCCAAACTGTGTGTTTTTGGCATTTCCTGAATCACTATACTTAAAATTAGTGTTTATATTTGGACTATTTAGACTGGTTTGAGTAGGTACTGCTGCAGAGTAGCCTGCGTTACCTGCGTTATTCGTCACAACCATGAACAGGGAGAAGTAGCTATAATGCACGCTGTTCTGCCAAAAGTTACAGACTGCAGCTTTAAATAACAATTAATATTAATCCAACACAGTTCAACTGCTACAGGCACCTTGAGATCTGAAAAAGCAAATACAGGCAAGACATAATGAGTCTAATGAAGTGAAACAAATAGCATGCAAGAAAATTATTATTATAGTTCATAATAGTTCTAGTTCATAAAGATACCAAATAATCATTTTATGCACAATGAAAATGTAGTTTTACTTCGAACTTCAAAGTATTACATTTTATCATTAAATTTGCCACCAGAAGTTTTGCAGCTACGTATATCTCAAATATGGCAGAGCAGCATGTTTATGTCTTTTATCTGCCCTGGCCGGTGGGTGTTTTGTAGTCAGCCTGGTGTGGAAGTGTCTTGGGAAAATCGCTAGATTGTAGCATTTGCCTCAGGGTTAAACCAGTCTGTAATCTCTCAGCCATGCAGAAGATATGCGGAAAGAGTCCTGTTGCGCGCGCACACACACACACACACACACACACTGCTGTGTGTGGCAAAACTAAAATGCGTAAATGCACAAGGCCAAAAACAACCATTACCCAAGACTCTTGAAGGATAGTGGTGAGCTCTTCTTGTGTGTGTACTTTTGAGCACGTGTGTATCAGGTCAGGTTTGGCCTACAGAGTGATAATTTAGTTAAACCTAATTTCTTAACTGAATTCATGACCGAATTTAGTTTAAACTACAGCAGCACTTTAATAAACAAATATATCAATGTGTTCAAGTGCCCCCATTATGCCATTTCCAATATGGCATTTCATGCAGTGTGTAATGTAGCTGTATGTGAACGTACACAATCTGCGAAGTTGTAAATCCAAAAGTGCACGGTAAATAGTTCTTGTTTCCCAAAAAGAATTGACTCTATACAGCCATTAGTAATTCAAATGACTTTTCTGTAACAGCTACACATTACAGAGTAACACATTAGAACGGCTTCGAACAAATCATTTAAAAATCACTGAAAAATGTAGTGATTTTAAACTCATATTTTAAGAAAACAAAAGGATTTTTTCACCTCTTGTGTATTAGCAGCATAATAGGGGCACTTTAATGGAAATCTAAATCTTTTTTGAGGATTATAAAATACTGTTTGTGTTTAATGAAGCTGTAATAGACAATTTAAACATATTGTGAAAGTCAAGATTTTTTAATTTTTTATTATTCTCGTGAAATTGCCATTGAGCATGACTAAATTGCATCACAAACAAATTACACTTGTTTTTATTTTTAAATCTTCCTATGCAATTTCCCCATAACATACCATAACCTTTGTGTGGCTGCTCTTTTAACAAGGTTCTGATCTGTGAGTGAGACATCATGTCCATCTGTTGTGAGTGTGCATCTGCGCATGGGCTGTATCGAACCATTTGGTGCTCCGAGGGAAGGAAGGAGCAGCGTGGGTTTGCCTGGAGTCTGCTGTCCCTAAATTGACATCACAAACTCCACAGGTCTTCCTCGTGAATCAGACGAGAGAGGACTGAAATACCGCATATGACTGCATATGATCACTGCTGTTCCTTCATTATGGTGCCAATACCATCATTCATCTGAGTCAATTATTAAGACGTTAATTAAACAAGTGGCATATTTGCTGTTCGTTTGAACTTCCTATTCATCAAGGAATTCTTCGTTTTCACAATTTATACATACAGTTATTTTATATTTCACAATATAACTGCTTTACTGTATTTTGTTTTATTAAATAAATGCAGCCTTTGTTTTCTTTCAAAAACAGACAAATCGTACCAATCCTAAAGTTTTAAATGGTTGTTAGTAAACCCTTCATACGGTAAATGTTTGAAAGTCAACTTAATTTCATTATATGTTGATTAATTAAAAAATATAGTAACACATACAAAAATAATTCAATATATAGATTGAATATAAAGCTGCATTTCAGTTCACTGCAATCTATTTCAAGCAATTTATAGCAATCTTGTCTGAGGGAAACTTAGGGGACACGCATCTTTAGCCATTGCTTCCATTTTCTCTCTATTTTTAGCTTCAAAAGAAAAGCACAAATATGTAGTTCTTATATAACGTAAGGGATGCATCAGGAGAACTATGCAATCTGATAAAGAAACCACTCTCATCTTCAAAAAGTCTTCTGAAGTTTCTTCCATGTCTTTATTTTTTGCTGTCAGTTTGCGTGAAACGTTACGTTTAAATTCTTTTTAGCCTTTGCGTGTTATCTTACAAATGGCTTTTGATTTCTCTACCACAGCCAGCCATGCATTACACATTCCTTCTTTGTAAGAAGCAATAATATGTCCCAGCTTCATCTCTTTTGGGTCGTTTGCAGTAAAATAGAAAAGTCTGTCATTGTAGTCAGTTGCCTGCAGCAGAGCCTGCAGTGACTGGTGACTGCAGTAGCAAAGTATCTCAGTGTTGGCTTTTGAACTGTAACATCTGGAGAGTGACTAAATGTCTGGCTGAAATCCCCAGTGGAAATTCAGTCCCTGCTATAAGCCACGGCGGAGAACATTCCTTACCCATAATCCCATGCGAATGCCCTAACTGGTGCCTGAGTTTAGTGGTTTTTCTTGTGATGATTTAAGGTCTTGCGTAGTGGAAGTGTTCAGAAGTATCATACCCATGTAAAAACTGTTGCCCATACAAAGTATGTTTTGAATGCAACTATTTTTGTCTTTGAAAATGAAGTTGCATAATTATTGAAGATCAAAGGGAATTAGGATTAATGCAGTTACATGGCTAAATGTAGTCTGTCACATTGAGCCCACGGCTTTCTCGGATCGTTTTCTTTAATTGATATTAAAATATAGACGACTATACAGATGCAGAAAGGTTTTTCTCCATGCATTTGGACACATCATAATGAAAAGTGCATGGCACCCTTAAAAGTGTTGGTTTAGTGTTGTGTAGCGCAGCGCTAAGAAGAATCTTCCGAAGAGTGTTTTGATTAAAAACAACTGAGAGCCACTCTCGTATGTGCAATTAAGGAAATAACCCATTACCCATTCAGGCTTAAAAATAATATGTGCAAGATTAATCTTTGCACATTATCGATCGTTCTTTCTACAAAGTGAGTTAGCAGAGTCTCTTATTGCTTAATTAGTGGATGTGTGTTTTTTGTCTGTTGTAAGAAGTCTGTCTAGACAGGTCTGATCATATTTCCTGGTTAACTCTCACTGTTGTTTTTACTAATTTATTTAAACACAAATGTTGTATATTAAAGTGGTGGTCCAGAATAAGCCTGGTCCAATAGGCACATGCAATGCAAGTAAGAGAATGCAACTAATTGTGCATATAGCAAACTAAATAGGCATAATTTGATCATAGAGCAGAAAATGTTTCCGATGTCTTTTGTTAATGATGCACATCAGGCAGAAACTATGCTAACATGTGTAAACGTCAGTGTTATGTTAGTAGTGTTTATATTGTAGTATTTACAAAAAAAACTGTAAGTATTGTGGTGATGGTATAAAGTATATATCATTCGAGATAAAGCTATGTTGTAAATATTGTAATGTTGAATTTTTTTTGTGCTAGGCAATGATTAATAACAACCGCATCAAAAATATATTTACATTTACATTTATTCATTTAGCGGACGCTTTTATCCAAAGCGACGTACATATATATTTGTTAGGTATATATATATATAAACACACAAACAGTATCGATGTAGAAAATAGTATACATGTACATGTATTTACACATGTATATGTTCATATTAATATAATTTTTATTTATAAATAACTTTTCTTAAATATAAATATATATATATATATATATATATATACTGTATATATATACATGCATGTATGTGTTTTTATACATACATAATAAATATACACAGTAAACACACACCAATTTTACAAACATGATTTGATTAATTGCCACTAATCATTCACCAGAACTAGATATTTATGTTTTATATTTCTAGGTATCATTTTTAATGTAATTTTTAGTAATTTTCTTACGTGCTTCTTAATTTGGTTTGTATACACACACACACATTCATATTCTAAATTAGTGTGAATAACCACAGTATTGTGCCTGTGTTTTTTCTGTATGTGCTATTCCTCAACAGCGCATCAGGACGAGGGAAGTCAGTGTCCCAGGGGTCAGGAGGTTACGACAGTGACAGCGTGGACCTCCACGCTCTTGAAGATTGCCCTGATGCTCAGTACTACCACGTGCAGTGCCGACTCGGGGAAGGAGGCGGAGGAGGATATGAAAGAGCGGTTGCTTCCCGGAGCTGGGGTCTCCGCAAACAGGCCATCCAGAACTGGCAGCGTCGGCCGTACCGGAACAGCACGGAGGGAGAGGAGGGCGACGTGTCTGACGTAGGATCCCGCACTACAGAGTCCGAGGCTGAGATGTGGGAGCAAGACAGGAGAGCAGAGAGTCAGCACGGGGGGAACCGAGGAGGATACAGACTAGCTACAGGTGCGTCTTTGACCTGTGTGGGCAGGACCAGCAAAGAATTTGTTCTGGGGTTTATGTTGTTTGAAGAACATAGTTCATTTCCCAGGGAGCACAATTCCGAAGGCATTAATGTAAATGCCATTTTTGGCTTGTCAGTCGTTAAAAGTATAATCTGGGGCAGGCAGAAAAGGGCAGCTCTATAACACATTCTGCTATGGTTGCAAATGTCATTTCACAGAATGTAAGTTTGTGAGTTTACAGTTTGTCCACCAGTTAGTCAAGCCCGAGGCTACGGTACCCACTCTCCAAATAATGACGGGGCAGTGGGGTCAGAGGACCAGGACGCCGGCTGAGGAGAATTAGGTCACAGGAATGCAACTGCTGTCAGGATCACAGGCCAGAGAGCAGTAGAGAGAGTGTGTCATACAGCTATGAGCAATGAGCACAATTTTCCACCTGACTCCAGGTCATTGTGGGAAGAGCAAAATAGCGGACTATGTGCTCCCATACATAATAATACCATATACAGAGTGTGACTTCATGATGTGTTTGCTGTATGTAGTTTATTTACATTGTGCTTCTCAGAATGTCACCTTTCCTTTGTTCGGCTGTCAGATTGTGTGGTAGAAAATTATGTGGTTACTAAACTTTGTAGGGGGCAGGATGTCTGCTCACATCTTGAATATATATAAAATACTGTATATGCATGATTGCATCATCTTCTTCTTCCTTCTTGATACATCACCTTTTATTCCACAAGTTAAACTATGTTTTTAGATATACCAATAATTATATTCAGTTTATGCAGCTAGCATTTGAATTTAATTAAATGCGTAAACACTATTCCCTATCCAGGTGAAAGCCAAGCTTTCCTAACCTTAGCCGTATCTTAGCCATGCACAGTCCATCACGTCCTCAGCACTACATCTCACTTATTCGAGAGCCTGTTTGAGTCATAGCTATTGGCAGATTTTGCTTTAAAAATTACGTGTCTTATAAAATAAGAACACTGCCAACACCTGTTTCGAGTCTCAATCTCATTAGATCTTCAGCAAATCGTGTATGACTCAAGAGACATAGAGTCTGTCAAACTGGAGCTGTGAGATAGAAACGGCCTGCTGGTGGCATGATTTGGAGGATGTTCAGATCCTGTAGGAGGCAGTGAGAAGAGAAAACAGACCGATCGCTGTCCGTTTTATGGGACTGAGGCACCACTATATGGACATGTGATGTAATGCAGCCAGTAAAAGGATTAGTTTACGCAAAAACGAATTGACCTGTGTTCAGTGTGGGGTTTGGTGTGTGAAGCAAGTGAATCTTTGGTGTCGACAGGTCGTTCTGAAGGGGGATACAAGCCTTGTCGCCATGAGAAAAGCCCATCCAAAGTCAACGAGGTGATCAGTCCTGAGGTGCTGAAGATACGTGCCGCTCTCTTCTGTATCTTTACCTACCTGGATATGAAGACACTCCTGCGGGCGGCCGAGGTGTGCAGGGACTGGAAGTTTGTGGCTCGTCACCCAGCGGTTTGGACCAGAGTGCTGCTGGAGAACGCTCGTATCTCTTCAAAGGTTTTAACAGCATTGTTAAACTTAGAAAATGCCTTTTTTCCCTTAATTTTATGCTTTAAAACTACAATAAGACATTAAGTATTTATATATTATTGCTCATAATTATTAGAAATGATAATATTAATAATATGCTTGTTCTGTATTTTAGTAAAAAAAAATCACAGGAAGAAAAGAATAAATATATATTTAAGATGTATATATATATACTAAATATATATTTAAGGTTTATATATATATATATATATATATGTATGATGGCGAGATGAAAATTTGTTGCATTGTAGGAGTGACCCAGAAGACATTTAACAGATCTGAATGAGATGTAAAAAAGTGTAGCATAAATTATCTGCTGCCCACGTATTTTGCAACTGCTGATAGTCCTGAAAAAGCTTTCTAACTCTGTCTCTCACTGTGTTTGTTTAGTTCCTCTGCACTCTGTCTCAGTGGTGCACACAGACGCATTCCCTCATCCTCCAGAACCTCAAACCTCGGCAGAGGGGCAAAAAAGAGACAAAGGAGGAGTATCTGAAGAGCACACGGTAACACTGCGCCTGCTGTTTACTGTACCACACTGACCCTGCTGTTTGTGTGGCTGCTGCCTTCCCACAGCTCCACGCACCTCCTCCTCTTCTCATCGCTCTTTTATTACCTTCTGCACTCTTCCCCGGTCCTCTCATCACTCTTTCACACCAAACAGATACACACTCACTCACGTACACAGTCTGACACTTGTGAAGTGCTTGTTCAGAGATCCAGCGTGAGAAGGGAACAGAACGAGCAGCCTGTTAATTGCTCTGCTAAATCACCTCAACATGAGTGCCAGTCGAAAACCTCATCAAAGAGTTTGTCCGGGGGTTTCTTCATGAAAAACATAGCATTTGTGTGTTTGTTAGATTTAAACCTGAAACTGGGTCATTTTTGAATCGTAGAATATCCTGTCTTAGACAATTCATTAAACGTATTTGTTATGGATATGTATGTAAATGACATTTAGGATTTATTACACTATAGGGCTTTTCACACTTGAAATTGTTAACCCAGGGTTATCGTAAACCCCGGATAAACGGAATCCTGGGTTATCTGTA
>JAUCNO010000363.1:26411-50618 GCA_032353835.1 Enteromius viviparus
TGCGAGATCCCCATATGTAACGTCTCCGTTCCCTCCTTCAGGGAACGTGGGTTACGATAGTAACCTAGACGTTTTTTCTGGATTTTTAGTCTAATAAATGCAGCATTGATTAGCAGAAGAAACATCTTTAAAAACCATTAAATATCTTATCTTTAACAGAAGTGTAAGTCATAGAAGAAGAATGGTTGATTATATGATGTTATTTTTGTTTTCTTTGTTAAAAATTTTTTTTTGAGCCACTGATGTCACATGGACTTTTTTACCGGTGTTTTTACCACGTTTCAGGATCTGGATCATTTCAGTTGTATATGGCTCTGATATCATCAAAAATTTCTTAATTTGTTTTCCGAAAATGAAGATCTTATTGGCTTGGAATGACATAAGGGTGAGTAATTAATAACAAAATATTAATTTTGGGGTGAACTAACCCTGTAATATATAAAATAGTTCAAATTTTTAATAGAGTTTATATATTACATTTTCATATACATTAGGATTCCAAAATATATATACATACTGTATATCACATAGACGTCTGGTCACTGTGGTCTCCAGATATTTTGTATAAACTGCGGGCAATATGCTAATATTTCATGTTGACGTCAACAGGAAACAGCTTAGGTTTTGTTTTAAAAATGACTCGTTTCAATGATTCAGTCAACTCTTTCTTTAGCGAGATAATAACATTTTACACATTGCACTTTCATATTTAAAACATTGCAGGCTTATAGTTGCACACTGCAAGGTCATTTTTGAAAAATCCATAATAGGGGCACTTTACTAGATGGTCTTAATACCTTCTCTTTCTTTTGTGTTAAGTGGCTGTCTTGAGGAGGGCCTGGAGGCTATGTTGAAAGCTACTGGCAGTAATCTGCTCATCCTGAAGGTGTCTCATTGTCCGAATCTATTGACCGATCGCTCTTTGTGGTTGGCCAGCTGTTATTGCAGGGCTTTACAGGCTGTCACATACAGGTTGGTCCACAAGGGAGCACTAGTTAGTCTTTTTTTGTCCATATATCCTTTTATTACACAGCTTTGACCCCGATTGGTCAGCTGCATCATTTTACAGGCGGATTTTATTATATAATGACTCCTAAATTGTATTAATAAGCAGTGTCCCCAGGAAACCAATTTATCACATGGCTTTAATGAAAGTAATATCAACTCTTAATAAAATTTTCATATCTATTTAATTATTTATTCAGTAAGCAATCATGTAACGAATTGAATGATGTATGCTTTTTTACAATGACTAACTAACTGTTCGATACAATTTGGCATTTAAAGAAATTATTTAAATGCTTCTGCGTTCACTCGCAAAACTTGAATACATAAGCATTTAAATATTATTACTTCTAAAGTGTTCTAAAAGCCACTGTGCTAGAAAACCTATTTATTAAATTGCTAATTTTTATTAATTTTTTATATAATTTAATCATTTATTCAGTAAGCAGTAATAAATTGTGGATCATGTATCCCTTAAGGATTTAAACATCCTTTTGGCTCTCATACATCATTATGTCACATACAATAATATACATATAATTCATTCCTACAGTGGTGAGCAAAAATGATGAATTTGGTTGCTTAGTTCTCATTGAGGATCATAACAAGGTTTGCAAAGGCAGAGAGAGAATGTTTTGCAGATGTTGATATTGATTATGTTGTAGGAGTGCGACAGACCCTGTTGGACAGGAAGTTATCTGGGCATTGGGAGCTGGTTGCAGAGACATCATCTCACTACAGGTGGCACCTTTGCATCCGTGGTAGGACTGAAATACATTTACTTGTTTCATAAGCAGCTGTAGATTTTGTTTTTTACATGGCTTGATAGCTGAAAGATTGTGTAAATTTACATGATACGTCATCCTTCTTTTTGAGCATCGTCTTTGAAATTAGAAATGCTAATTGTCTTTCTGCAGCCAGCAGCCAGCACGCTTTAGTAACAGGTGCCTGCAGACCATTGGCAGATGCTGGCCACATCTGCGAGCGCTGGGAGTGGGCGGGGCTGGCTGTGGCATACAGGGATTGGCTTCTTTGGGTGAGTGAATTTAAACTAGTGTTTATGGTAACACTTCAGTAAAGAAACCAAATTTGGCTATTGAATAGTTGCTATTAAATTAGAATCCCTATTAATACTCTGTATTAATTCTGCATGACTATATTCTACATGCATTATTCTACTTAATACATAAATTTAACAACTACCCTTGTTTGTGTCGGTGTTTGCCTTTCAGTTGAAAACTTTGAAGAAACAGACATAGCAATGAAAGTATTGAATATTTCTTGACATTTTTGTATGTATGCAAATTAGTAAGACCATAACTGACAGACAAGACTTTTAGATTGTTATAAAAATGCAATAAAGTGGATTGTTCTGAGGATTTTATTTTCATTCTATTTATCAAATCCTGCAAAAAAGGTATTATACTTTCCACATTTCAACTGCTTTTAAGAATGATTATCAGAAGTGTTCCTTGAACAGCAAATCAGCATATTAAAATGATTTCTGAAGGATCTTGTAACACTGAAAACTTGGGTAATGCTTGCTGAAAATCGGCTTTGCCATGAAATTCCATTTTTAAATATATTTTCAAATAAGAAACAGTTTATATATATATATATATATATATTAATATTTATTAATTTATCAGTTTTTCTTTCAAAAGCAGTACCTACAGTATGTTTTGGTTATTGACACCTCTTACGCTCTGTGTTATGACCAGCCTACCTTAAAAATAATGATTTATGTAAATATAACACCTAGTACCCATACAGATGTTCTCAGATCAGCATCACAAAGGAACATCACTCAAACCTATTACCATGGCAACATAGAGAGTTACTTTTTATTCACATGAAAAACTGGGACAAAGAGACTTCAGAAATTACACTTTTAAACTGCTGCTGTGAGTAAACCGGAGGCACATGTTGATGCCATATAATTTTACTATAAATAGATTATAAATAGCAGATGAGCCACTTTCTACGCTGCTTGTTATTTATCCTGCTTTACTGTACCACTTCATTTAGATATAATGTTTTTGACCTTTCTGAATCACAAGAGTGCAGTTAGCTATGTACAGAAAGTTGAACAGGTTGTTTTTCCCCTTGTTTTCCCTCAAACCTTTCAGCTGTTTTGTTCCACTTCATTTCCAATTCAATTCCACTTGCTTCATCTGTTTTGTTTTTAGTTTAGTTGTTTTCTTCCTGTGCTCCCCTAAATATAGTGCAAATTCAGTCTGAAGTACATTTACAAAGTTTTTATAGTGCTTTTTGTTGTTTTGGAGCCAAGTTTTTTTTTTTTATCTTAATGACTAATGCAGTTATTATTAACCAGTGTGCATATAGGCTGTTTGTGTTTATATATCTTCAGCGAGAAACTGCATGAGGCTCCAGGTTCTAGAATTGGATCACGTCAGTGAGATCAATCAGGAAGTGGCTGCTGAGATGTGCCGAGAGGGACTGAAGGGTCTGGAGATGCTGGTGCTCACTTCCACTCCTGTTACTCCAAAAGCCCTGCTTCACTTCAACAGTGAGTTCACACTCACTGATTCAGATCCTGATTCATTATTATTGTTTATTGTTTTAATAAATAGGTATTCGATTTGTACATCCAGTGAAAGCCTGAGTTCAAAGGCAGAGATGTTGAATCATGCTTGATTTAAATGCAAACTTAATTTAATGATTTATTGACATATTTGTCAATAAGGTGTTATTTATTTTTTTAATAATTAAATGATTTTAAATAATAAATTACATTTTTATTTTATGTTTTATTAAACATTTTATAAAACTATACTTTTACTTAAAACATTAACACACAAAATAGCATTTTTAATAATTAGCATTTAATGAATTGCAAGAAACTGCAAGGAATATACAGTATTTGCTGTTCATTTCAAATGGCAGTTTCCAAAAGTGTTGGAAAATGAGTGATCAAAAGTTGAGATTAAACATTGGGTTTGGTGCTTTCTTTAGGTTTGGAGCCAAGAATGATATGAAACGCCCACACTTCCTGTAAAATAACTCCCTGCCCTCACTGTCTTACTCACAGGTGTGTGCCGTAACCTGAAGTCTATTGTAGTCCAGATCGGTATAGAAGATTACTTTGAAGACCCTAACAGTCCCGAGGCCAGAAAACTCTTTGATGAAATGGTGAACAAGCTGCAGGTATGCAATCACTGCCATAGATAGGTTTCTGAGACATCTGAGGCCATCAAAAAATTTTGACCCATCCATATCCGTTCATCCACTGGCAGACTAAAATTACCAGCTAAAGCTGTTCTGTAGTAATTTAGTCTTAGGCCATGGGGTTTCCTGTGTCTGAGACAGCGATAAAGATGAGTAAGTGAAAGCAGAAGAACCTCTCACAGCTGCCATGTAGAGGAGCCATGAGTCAAATGCAAGTGATTCATCTCATCCATTTTCTTTCTTTGAGGATACAGGAAGCTGCCTCTTCTCTTTTCTGACACTAGATAAGCTGGGAGAGGAAGTGGAAGTGGGGTTACACCCACCCACGTGAAAACTCAGGCTAAAGTTACTTGCGGGATGTCTTACACAAGCTGTGCTGGATTGGGCAGCAGATGACAGAGTGCATTGCTCATCATATATCATTTCCATAAGAGGCTCAAAAAATATTTTGTACAGTACTTGTTCAGAAACTGCCCACGGTTTGTTTCCACCATCAGCGTGGAAGCAAATTTATAGGGTCCTCAGATGTCCAGCTCTATATCCTCTCAGTGATTTGGCTCCTCCATGTGGCTCTGCTGATGAAAGAATGCAAAACACCATTTAATCCCATCACAGGATCAGTTGAACCCATTGAAATACAAGGGTAGATTATGATTACCAGGAGATATGAGATTATGATTATGTAACTTTAATGCCGCATTGCCAGGCATTTTTTTAGATATGTATACAAATAGATAACAAAACAAGGAATTTAATTCATAAAAGTCAATTAATGATGTTTGTAAAACAAATTTCAGAAAGAGCTTGCGCAGGTAATTAACGCGGCTGGCTCCTAGTTTCCCATTTACATCGTAAGCGAATCAGAACAAGAAAATAGTACGAATTCCCTTACCTCGATATCTCGTTTATAGTACTTTGTCAGAGAAAGTCTAGCATCATGTCTGAATCCGAGTTCTCTTCGGGAGACTACCAGCCTGAGTACACAGCTCCTCACTCGACCCCAGCGGACAAGCGGCTGATCGCCCCGCCAGAGACTCCACTCAAACCCGTGATAAGATCAGCCACCACCATCTCTCCTAGACACCTTGATCTCTGAAAAAAAAAAATTTCTTATTTATTAATTACACTTTATATTTAGGTTAATTTGGGTAGCTGACATACTGTACTGTACTATACAATACTGTACATAAAATATACATATTTACAGAAACATAACCCCTGTACTTTATATCCTTTCTGTCTTCTACTCTCAGGCACTCAAAAAGAGACCCGGTTTCTCCAAAATCCTCCATGTGAAGGCTGATGGCTTGTGCTAACTCTGCTGTGTCGAGGCCAGAGCCACACAAAGGTTCATCGAATATTTCAAGTCATTCTCTCCTTAAAAGGAACGAGGAAGAATCAAACACTTCCGCTTCAACTCTAAACACCAGTCTACAACACCAAGACGGGCGCATCTGTTAGCTTTGACATGACGCAACCAAATAGAGGAGTCTGTAAAGACAATACGAACAAACTCTGCGAGAAGGCATAATTACTTGCCGCGAATGCCGTTCCAACAGACTAAGGATTTTCTCCTACTTGCCAAACACACTAAACTTAAGATCTCAGAGAACATGACGTCTCTCTTCAGAGCACAGAGCTGCAGGAGGGAGCAGTCTCATATTCGAGAATCATAAAACCAACGTGAAATCCAAACAGCACAAATTTAAATGCACATGGGTAAGTTAGTAATGTTGAAGTGTATGTTTGTGTCATTAGCTCGATTGCTTCCCCCGATGTGGCCAGCCATATTACTAGGACAAATATCAACATAACATAATCACCAGCTTCAGACACGGCTAACAGAGACTATATTTAGGGGAAGCCATGGCTCCACAGAAATTACTTTTTAACATGCAGTTATCTTGTGTCCTTAAGCGCAAGTTCAGACCGAATGAAGAAGCCAAGCTGTTCATGTGTGTGTAAGACCCTGCAGTCCTTCACCCGAGGGATTGTCTCTCATCATTGGATCTGTTGTTGGATCAGACAGATTTGCAATGCCTTCTCCATTATGTGCCATCCGTAGCTCCGACGTTTTGTTTTTAAGGTTGAATTGCGGTCATACCCAACGTGCCATTAGTCTATAAGGTATTAAGTCATATAAGAGGTGCACTTACCGTAGGAATTTAAGGGCGAATAGTAAGGGATAGAGACAAGCTCATGGTGCTGTCAGTCTAATGTTACCCTACTGTTTCACCTCAGATGTCAACATCTACATCTCTTCCTTCACTTACTGTTTTGTTACTGTTCTGGACCTCGGACTGGTGCAATTGAATGGATCACTTTTCCATCTGCTCTGTTGATTTTAGATGCTACTTTCCATGTTTTAAATATATAGATGGTGCTGAATGAAGATTTTTGAGTTCTGAATGTACACACTGGAGGGATAAAAACAAATATACACTGTTGACACGTTAGGTTCTTAACAGAATCTACAAGTGCTTCACTTCTGAAAGGTGTAGGTCAAGATTTTTTTTTAATAAGTTAACAATATTATTCAAT
The DNA here is from genome assembly GCA_032353835.1 of Enteromius viviparus. Classification (NCBI taxonomy): domain Eukaryota; kingdom Metazoa; phylum Chordata; class Actinopteri; order Cypriniformes; family Cyprinidae; genus Enteromius; species Enteromius viviparus. The sequence continues at coordinate 33,147 of JAUCNO010000363.1, forward strand.
GTCAGACAAAAAATGTAAAAAAAAAAAAATTGTATATTTATAGCCTCGTTTTACCAAAGCCAGCAGTGTGAGTTAACTTTTTCTAGGGCCTCATTTATAAAGCGTGCTTACGCACAGATTGGTTATTAGTGTGTGCGTACGCTTAAAAAAGTGCTTAGCATCACATCAGGGTCTGAGCAGACGTACAGAGAGTACTGCAGGTTTTTGAAAGTGCTGCTTGCTGTTCTAAATTAAGACGATTGGTGATATTTGATGTTAATGACATTATTTGGGCTCGTTTACAAGGAAGAGAGCTGAAACCATTCATTTCAAGTCCATTGTCATTTGCGGTTCATAGATTTCAAATCTTAAAGAAAGGCGTAGCCTAAGCACGTTTTCTGTTAATTTGTATGTTCATTCTATGAATCAAACGTACGTATCTTCGAGAGATTGTAAGATCAAATGTAGGATAGTTTCTGCTCAACATTTTTATAAATGAGGCCCCCCCTTTTTTTTACAGAAAAAAGTTATTTATGTTATATTTCGGTGCATTTTAAGCATATTTAAGTATGACATGTCATGTTTTGCTTTAAGTTTACACTAGAAATGATGGATGAAGCACTTAAATGTGTTTTAGCTGGAAATCGGTCATACTAAGAAACTACAATATGCCATTCTCGTCAAGTTTCTTTTTAAAAAACATGCTGATGCAATAATACCGATGCAAGTACTGGTCTCGACCTCTCTCAGTGCTGTACCACTTACCCATCAGGCATTGCTGCATTTCTTGGCCAGTCTGTAAACTGAAATCACACAGTCCAAATTCTACTCTAAGTGCTTTAGTCAAGACGAGCACTTCTATGGTGCAACGTTCTGTTTACTGTCTTAAAACACATTATGGGGCTTGAATTAGCACGAGAGGAGTATTCACAGTTTACTTTAGGATGACTGTTTAATACGAGACAACGTGGACCTGAATGGAAACCGGAAAACCATCTTCAAGAACGAAACGGAGAGAGCAACCTACAACCTACACCCATAACCACACACAATGACTTTTCGAGTGCGTTGGCACTCTTGTCTTTAGAAGACTTTAAACAAACAAAAAAACTGTATGTATATGTTGTTTCTATAGGAAAGAATTACAAACGGTGTAAATATTTGAAAAGCAACCTAAAGAACGAGATAACCTGAAGCGTTTAATGGATATCCGCCCACAAGTGGTTTCCCATGTAGTGGGCGTACCGACCAGATGACTTTCAGAGTTCAAAGGTATTTGCAGTATGCTGTGTATGATAGATGCTTTATATTGAATGTGTATCAGAGTCCTATAGAGATGGAAATAATTTAAAGACAGAGTACAGTTTATTTCAACTATTTATTTCTATAAAAAGAGATGTCTATGATGATGGCATGTTTGTGCTAAAGCATTATATATATATCATGTTGCCTTTTCAACTGTTCTGCTGTAGATGTTATTAGATTATTAGATCTGAGTGCTCTGGATTACTGCTTGCTGCCTTTCATTTTTAGACTGAGCAACCGTTGCACCATTATGACGATAAAAAAGTAACCGCTAATGTTTAGTATTAAGCCGTTGATGTTCTATTTTGTTTAACGTCAAGCCTTTTTGAAGAATCTGACGTATCGTATGTAATGCACTTTTTTTATCAGAGCGCTTCCAGTGCTCTGTTCGGTTTAGTATTCATGTGCAATTCCTCTTTTCCTAAGCTTTGCACTGGAAGACTATCAGCTTTCCATTCCTCACGTGACCAGTCCGTTTAATAATTTGAGTGATTTTGTTTCCTTTTTTATTTTTTTATTTTTGAAGCCCTTGCAGTGGTCTTATTTGATGCATAGCATTAACCTGCAATATAAAAATAAATAGCTACATAAATATATAAATATAATTGCTTGGTCATATTTATTTTTTTAATTGATTTGCTTTAAGTGAGTGGTGAAAGTGACATGTGCCAGGTAATAGTGTTTGGACTGAGCACTTGGAATATAAATTTTAATAGACTAAAAAAATAGACTTTGTTTTGTGAACTACTGTACATGACCAACCCAAACGTCTGAACGGATTATAATAAACTGACAGATATCGAATTGATTGTAACATGGGAAGGAAGAAAAAGGGAATACCTGAAGCACTCAGAAAGATAAATATAGCTTTTTATGTAAGAATACCCATTGTTTTTGTACCACTAACAAAAACTTCATGAAACAATCAGTTATAGTGGTGTTAGCTATTGTTAGGTGCCAGATGTTGTGACAATTCATGTGTAGCTGTAATTGTAACCATCAAAGCAATTACCTTATTGTTAAAAGTATGTCGGAAAAAGACGAATCTACAAACATGATTTATTAATAGTGGAGTTTTATCAGCTTTTGTTTGATTATGTTTCGTAGCCTCGACATGGTGTAAGATAGAAACATTTTTCTCAATCTTAACAGCCATATTCAAACTCCACAAACAGCCCTGGAATGATTATATATATCAACGTATACATCCAAATGATTTTATTTATCTGTCATTTATTTCTGCTACTTTATTCATGAATATGGCATTCAGACTTTGATTTTGAAATATTGCTTTTCCGATGCTCAGCTTTGTGCCGTGATGTTATTTAGCCATGATACTTGGCTCTCATTTGAATGATTGTATTTTATGGCCACCTGTCTGAACTGCTTTCATGCATTACCTCAAACATCTTTTGGCAACATAAGTTGAATTGTGTTGCTTTTTTTATACCAACAGATTGCATTGACGTTATTTAATAAATGCCCTGCACATTCTCTGCCGTTGCACAAAAAGGCAATTCATCACCCGAAGTTAGTTAATCTTTATTGGAAAAGGTTCATGATTAAACTCTTTTCTTGCTTGTGGGAACAACTGCAGACCTTTTTTTTTCTCCTTTTTTTTGTTTCTTCTTCATTCGTTGTACTGTTGTGGCCTGCTTATTAACATTCCTTATTGTCTGTTTGACCGGTTATCCCAGTTTGCGGAAAGTTGAATATAAATATGTGATGGAATCGTTTACATTCCAAAATCTCATGCCATTTTGTTCCAGGCATATTCTATGAGTTATAATAAAAATCTGATACATATACTCATATTGTGTGAAGACATCTTTGTATTGCATTACTTTGGATTATATATGAGAATGACACCAACAAAGATTTATTTATTTATTTTATTTGACTTTTTTTTGTACACCAATTTGTTAAAAGTTTCAAACACTTTTTAAATTCAGTAACTCCTAAGACGATTAAAACAACTTAATATTATTCAATAATATGGAAACAATAAAAACAATAAGTAATAGAAACTTTAGGACTAAGTACTTCTTTATTAGGGAATTTGATAATGAAATAATACAAATATTTTTCGCAACAATAACGTCTACAAAAAAACCTTAACACGGTCCCAAAATGTCTTCCCTGTCTTCTGTCTGTTAGCCCGCTAGAACTTTAATACATTTTTAGAAATTAATGTTGCAATTATTCTTTAAAACAGTAGGTAATTTTTTTTTTTTTTAGCAATTATTCAATAACTAATAAAGAACTACATTTGTTATTAATTTGCTAGTACTTAATCATGCTTTCATATTAAGTCGGTACTATTAAGATTAGTGTTAATGTAGTACCACCTACATCCTGCATAGTTATTTTAAAATGTTAACAAAAACGGTAATATATAATAAATAAATAAATCTTATTTATATAATTATATTACACAGCTGCCTCTGTGAGAAGTGTAAATGTAGGCTAAATAAAATGAAATGGGATGTGAAGTGTGTCCTCAGGCAGCATCATTCGGGTGCTTTTGTTATATTGGGAACAAATCATTGTCAACAAATGTTTCTCATTAAAAACACATCTTGCCATGCACCATGCAACTGTTTTTGCCCAGGGCTGATTATTATTTAATGTGCATTGTTCTGTCTACAAGTCTTTAGTTGTTAAAAAATGTAAGTAATTTTTATTTATTTTTGAATAGGGCCAACAATTGGTTTAATGAACACTAACACATCGTGTCCGCCAGAGGTCAGTAGCGCGCTATGCAAGCAAGAGAAATATAACGTGGCTTGTGCGTCTTTTCGAAGCGCTTTAGTAAATGAATGCAGGTTTTTAGTTACACATACACCAAGTATATACATAATTGTTTATGTGTAAACATTGTTTTGTCTCTCACACCAGACGTGAGTTAAGTGCCTGCGGAAGGGTTTGTGTGTGAAACAAATACACGAGTTATCAGGGGCAATATCATCTTAAGAAAGTGATAGTTATTTGTGTACAATACAGACAAGCTCTTTCTCTCCGCGGGGTAGCACGTGAAACACGTTGACAGTTAGTGGGTCAGTAGGTTGGAGGGCTGAGTAAATATTTAAAGAGTAAAGGTTTACTGGCCTTTCGGATAAAAAGTGAACTCGATTTGGTAACTAGATGTTTACATTTTTAGATTCAAATGTGAGGCGTGGGCAATGCAAAAGTGTTTTTGGGTAACTTACGGTAATTGCTAAAATCTATTATTTTCTTACCTCCTATTAAACATACAAGAGAATTGGACAGGTGTATGCTACAGAAAGCTGGCGTATTCAGAAAATTACCAAATGGTTGCAGAGTGTTTTTGGCCGTCTTTTACATTCGAGCATCGCAGAGCGACTGAAACAAACGACGTGAGAAGTTGCTGATTTATTTTTCTTTTCTTAAATACCGCTGAAGATGTACACCTAGAGTGACAGATCTGAGACTTACATGTGGACAAATTCATCATTACGAAATGATAATCGTCAGTGAGTGTGTAGAGCTGAAATAAAACAACACCGTTTAAGAAGGTTCTCGAGGCAATTGAGTCACAATTCAAATGAGTCATAATGTTAATTAAAAGTCAAAAATTTAAATCAGTCCCAAATTAATGTATGCAAATTGTCCAAAGGGGGGAAAAAAGATGCATTAAGCCTAGTAAAAAAAAAAAAAGAGGTGCTGGAGTAAGACGTAACGCCTATTTAAAGAGCCCGAAAAGCTTCCTGTGAAGTGCAAGAAAAGTGACACGCATGCTCCCTGATACACACTTATATCACATCAAAGTCAATTTAAAAAAATAAAATTATTTGATGTATTAAATTATGTAAATGTTAGATGTACCAAAGGTGTAAAAAGTATTTTGTGTGTGATCCAACTGCAGGATCTGCTATTAGTTCCACTATAATTTGATTTCATTTCTTGCTTAGAGGACACCTTATTTCTATAGTCTTTTGTAAAACTGTCTAATATAGAAATGCAACCTATGCTCTCAACCTCAAATGCAGAAATGTTAATTAATGTGTTTATGACCTCGAGGTTAGATTATTGTAACGCTTGATAAATAGACTACAGCTGGTTCAAAATGCAGCAGCTAGAGTCCTTACTAGAACCAGGAAGTTTGACCCTATTAGCCCGGTTCTGTCAACACTGCACTGGCTCCCTATCAAACGTCGTATAGATTTTAAAATCTTGTTAATTACTTATAAAGCACTGAAAAGCTTAGCTCCTCAGTACTTGAGCAAGCTCTTATCATATTATAGTCCTCCACGTCTGCTGCGTTCTCAAAACTCTGGCCATCTAATAATACCTAGAATATCAAAATCTACTGCGGGTGGCAGATCCTTTTCTTATTTAGCACCCAAACTCTGGAACAATTTNNNNCACTCTGTTCTCCTATTTGATAATGTTCAGTGCTTTGCTACAATCTGTATTGTTAAAAGCGCTATATAAATAAAAGTAATTGACTGATTGATTGATATATAGTCCTGTGCATTTATTGTAATGCTGCTCTTGAATGTTTTTTATTTTCAGTTATAAGAATGACAACAAATATTTTTTATTTCAAAAACTTGGCAACTTTATTTACAATTCAAGTCAGTCACATGCAACATATTTTAATGAATATAACACAAAATTAGCAAAAGGAAAAAGAAAAAAGCATCTTTTTTTATTTTCTTCAAAATGTTGATTAAATATACAAAAATATAGTTTACAAATACTGTACAGAAAATATTCTGCTGCAGAATTCTTACTTTTACAAACATGTTTGTGAGATTCACAAACATTAGCAGTGTTAAAACAAGTCTGGTAGGAAGGGGCAGGGCTAATGTTTACATCTGTGAGGTCACAATAATGGGGGTGGAGCAAGATTAGGTTATCTTAGAATGAGTGGTGTGAGGAGTAGGAAGAATGTCCAATTGTCATGGCGGATCATTGGCAGTTCAGTTTTGATAAAAAGGATAAAAATGTTTGAATTACGTCATGTGCCTTAATGACTCTTGACCACATTCTATGAAAGATCTACTTTACTAACAAAATCTTCCCAACAGCCCTTTTTTCCCCACAATAAAATTTTCATAGTCTAAAAAGCCTGTTCGGAACAAACAGAATTTGCAAAGTTGAAGCTGAAATCGTAATTTGGCCTTTTCAAACTACAATCGGTCAACCAAATATGGCACTCACAGTAATGCTCAGTAGAAAAACATTAGTTTGAATATACTGAGAGTAAAATAGAACCCATCACTCCAGTATAAACACGCCAATTTGACCTCCGGTTTTCTAGATATGTTTTCAAACCGATTGTGGATTTTGAAACAGCTTTTAACAATTTCCACAAAGCCTTAATCTGCATTAGCACTAACGCAGAGCTGTTAAAAACTACTACTGAAATGTTACAGGTTTTAAACATAAGCACACAATAAATAATTTTTTTTTTTTTTTTTGCCCCATTTTAGTTCTGCCTCAATGGAGAGGCACCAAAACGGAAGAATATGAAAAAGTGCAGTAATGTAATTCTTGATTTTAGACACAATCAACTACTTTCACATTATATTGACACAGTTGAACCACAGCTCTCTATATGCATACATTCGTGATCAGAGTGACTCTTTAAGACCTGCCGTGTTGCAAATGCCACAGAGATGAAGGAGAGATCCTAATTTAGGACTCGACAATATTTGTCCATGATAAGCAATTACAAGTCTAAAGGAAACCCTCAGTGTTATACATTTTGTTAAGACAGTACCAGAGCAAACCAAATTAAGAAAAAAGCCAAAAGAAATGTTGTTTCATTTCATTATACACTCAGCATATGCAAAAGAAAATTTAAATAAATAAAAAATTAAATAAGCTCAACTTAATTCAACATCTGTATTTAACCTCTCAAAAACATAAAGATACATTGGAGAATGTGGTGGGCAGTTTGCTTGACAATGAATGGGCAGTAAACCATTTAATCAGCACTTTACACCAAACCAATGCTGAGTTTAGATAACACGTTACTTAATTCTGCTTGGCATTAAAATTAGGTTTTCCCATTAGGCATCATTTGTGGTGTTGTGGCCAGCCCATATACATTACATCATACATATTCCCCTTTTGGAGTGGCGTAACATGGAGGGCTCAGAGACCCCGCAGGACCCTATGGCAGGTTGCTGGGATGACCCTGCAAAATAATGGCATAATAGAGCAGGAAAGAGCCAGAGCTTCTATTATATTACAAAGAATAAAGAGCAGCCTTTCCTGCTGACTGAATCCACCTGCTGCATTGATCTTAACGGCTGAGGATTCTGTGTTGTGCTGGAAGATGCTGGAATGATACGAGACTAGATTGTGTATGCGACTTCAGGTCAAATCTCAGTTTGTTCCTGTAGCCTGTCTAGTTTGATTTCATTTATTAATATTTCTTGAAGACAGATCTGGGGCTTTATGCCAAGTATATTTTCGGAAAGCTATGCAGCACAATATGAGAGCCGGTATAAACACACACACACACACACACACACATTGGCTGTTTTGCATAGAGCTACAGCTTCGTGTGAGATAAGAAAATATAATACATCGCAACAGTACCTGGGGAAAAAAGTAGTAATTCATAAAAAGACAAACAATACTTGGGGACATTTTCTTCAGTTAAATTAGCTTAAAACCCCTCATTTAATTTGCAACAATTTCTATTGGCTCTATAACACATTTGCAAAATTCTACAGATGATAAACAAACTGAAATAAGACCCCTTGTGCCGGAAACTGACTAATACTTTATCTGTGAAGACTTAGTGAAAACAGAAGGGATTTAGTAAGTGTTGGCAGGTTTTAGATTTGCATCTAAAAATTAAACGTATTAAATGTGTTAAATGAAATATGTGTGTATGTGTGTATATATATACAGTATATATGGGGTTTAGAGCTGTAAGTGTTGACCTGCATAATAGGATTTGCATCTAAAAATGAAATATATTAAAATGTAAATGAATCAATATTTTTGTTATCAATTTATAAAATAAAATGTAAAAAAAAAAATGAGAATTTTGAGTGTTTATCTGACCACTGGTGTTTTTTGTTTTGTTTTTCAACCTTTGCTTTAGCCTTTTTGGTCATGTTCAAATTCTCCTAAAATATGGCCTTGAACTCAAACGTGCTGTTGTGTGTGTATTTGTGTGTATTTAACACAGCCCTCAGTTAAAAAGCATTTCAAATTTAAAGACACAGATCAAATACTGCTGGGTCACATCCTGAACTTAATAAAACAAACTCTGCATTCACATGTGTTTTGGCCACCAGCTAAAGGTCACTGCGATCCATATCTATTGGTACAGCCATTCTACTGACAGTCAATACATAAACACTCACACAAACAAACATATACACACCGTAGAGCTGCTATCCCTTTAATATACAGTATAAACGTAACCCTCTCTAATGAAAATAAAACCGATGGTTTGCTCTGTGGCTCTAAAAAAAAGTTTGAAATCATAAAATATAAAACAAGATCTTGCTACTATCACAAGCAACTAGGTTGGAGTTTTGTGTAAAGTGCTTGTTTTAAAAAAAAAAACTTTAGTTAAAAAAGTAGTTTCTGTTTTTCTTAATGTATTTTTAATGATATTTTTTTTAGTCCTTGTTTTTTTTTGTTTGCCTCTCTCTGGTGTCCTCATAAAAGTGCTTTGGTGTGGAACGGTTACTTTAATTATGGCTTGGCCAAGTAAACTCAATTCTTCTTCATTACCCCACAGGAAAAAAGCTAAGCCCAAATAAGACAGATTGAGTAAATTACTGTATTGTGGAAAAAAATCCTTTGTAAAGCCACCGAGGCAGGACATGAACATGTGCAGGTCACAGGTCACCGTGGCTCCGGGCACAAATCCTGTGTTCTGTCCCTGGATATGAGCGTGTACCTGTACAGGAGGGAGTGTGAAGGTAGTGGTGGTCGCATTTTTTAGGAGAAACGGGAGAGGCTACACCAGGTTCTCCACTCCTGGCAGAGGCTGCTGCGTTGGGGGCACAGATTCAGACATGCTCTGCTGCTGCGCCAGCTGCAAGACAGGCATGTTGCACAGCGGGCATACCTTCCTCACCTCCAGCCATTTAATAAGGCACCTGAGACAGATACAAAGACAGTTTAGAAGATGAAAGGACAATCTGCCCAAAACTTCCCAGTTCACAGTAGAGTATCCCACTCCGCTAACCCAAACTACCAGAGATGCTCCTGATAGCAAGTCATCTCATGTGATGTCTCAGGGCTGGTCGTGCCTTTCTTCAGAAGGCCCATGTGGAATGTGAGACTGAATCTCGGGTTAGTCTGAGTTAGATGTTGCTATCTTTTCACTGATGAATAATTCACTGTAAGCACCGTTCTATTTTAGGCCGTGTTGGCCCCGTCAGGTACACAAACAGATCTATGATACAGAAGTCCCCATTTAACCATTTGGACAGCTGGGGTGTAGTTTTAATCATATTTTTATTGTACAATTTAATCGAACCAATTAAAAAGAATCCTCTTAAACATCCCTGTATTTTAATAACAGCATTTATAAACAATATGAATCCAAACAACAACAACAATAATGATATTAATAATATTATTGTATCCGTTTCATATTTTTTTTATTATTTTAATCATTATTTATATTTACAGATTTAATCATAGTTTCACCATTTATTTAAACTGATTAAGAACTTCTGTATTTTAATAGTAGTCCATTATAATTAATATCCATCCAAACAACAACAAATACTCAATTTAATCACTTTTATAATTATTTTATCATTTTAATCATTATTTATATCTACAGTTTTAATAATATTTTATTTCACAATTGACTGAGAAAAACCTCTTTGTATTTCAGTAACATTTTAATCAGCAATATGCATCCTACATGCATTTGCATATATGATGCAAAATGCATTTAATCATGATATTTTATCTATTTAATACTTATTTGATCATTTCAATTAATATTTATATTTACAGTTTTAATAATATCGTTTTTCACAATTTATTCAAACTGATTAAGAAGAACCTTTGTTCAATAACAGTCCATTATAATCCAAATGCATCCAAACAACAACAGTAGTAGTAATACTAATACTAATATTAATAATAATTTATAAATTTAAATCACTTTTATAATTATTTTATAATTCCAATTATTATTTCTATTTACAGTATTAGTAATATTTTTATTTGGCAGTTGACTCAACAATATTTTATCAATTTCATCGCTTTTAATTTATTTTATAATTTAAATAATAATTTCTATTTACAATTTTAATATAATTTTTATTTCACTGTTTTTGTAATTGAAAAAAAATTCTCTGTATAAGCCCATTTTAATCAATATGCATCCAAACACCTACTAAAACAACAACAACAATAATTTATCCAATTAATCCTTTAAATTATTATTTTATAAATAATTCAATAAATATTTTATAAATAATAATTTATATTTTCGAGTTGTAATATTTGTATTTAACTGACAGGTTTTCTGTCTATTATCAATAGTTAAAATTTATGTCACAAGTTCGCACATCCTATAAAATAATTAAATAATTAAATAAAATATTAATTAAATTAAATGAATAATAATTTAAAATAATTAATTTTAATAAAAATGTCTGCTGTCCAGGGGGCGAGCCGGGAGCTCGGGAGACTCCAAACCCTACTGGTTTAAACCTTAGCGAGGGCAGAGCTCGGCGCCAGGCTCGGACCCCGCCTGTGATGGAAGGTGCGAAAGAAGGTGGAGTAGGGGAGGCGGAGGGCTGATTGGAGATAATGCAGTGCCAGCTGTGGTTAATCATTTGTGCTCGCTTCTCTCGAAATTTGTTTAACAACATCACTTAGTTTAAGAATCATTTGATGTCTTCTGAAGTATTATGGGATGAAAGTGAGGAATTTTAGGGGGATTTTTCATGGGTATGTCCTGCAGCTCATAAATCATAGAGGTATCAAGTCATTCAGTGTCTTTTATATTATCCTGTCATGCAGTTTATCTGGGGCCTAATTTTATAGCACTCATTGCGGCCATTATGCATTGATAGTAAAACAACAAAGATACATATTTGAATAAATATAAAAAATGTACTCATTAAAAAATTTGAACTACTACATTTGACCAGTTCACTATTTAATATCTGACTTCACTTCAGTGACCCATTTCAGCTATAAAGATTGGCTGGATTCTCATCGAAGCAAACTACAATGTTGAAATGTTTAACAAGAACAGAGAGTTCCCACCCCTCTGATAAGTGTCCAAGCATTGCTCTGACATTTACTTTGGCATTTACTCTGACATACAGCCCAGGGTAAATGTTTCACAAAGTGGTGAAGGAGAAGATGGGTGAGTCAGACACATTTCAACTAGATCAATGGCAGAATACAACAATATATAGTTTAAAGTGCGCGTAATGTAATCTATGCCACTAGCAGAGTCTGGATTTCTAAACCAATAACTTTTTAAACATCACATATACCTGTCTGCCATTGTTCATCAAACAGGTGGTCTCCAGTGTTATTTTTGGCCCAGCTGGGTTGCTCAAATAAACAGACTGCAAAAATTGTTTGGTGCTGCCAACGGTGCAGAAATGCTCCTCTTTTTAGAACACAACATATGCCAGGGTACTCACTTTCTGTGAAAGGCATGTTTACACGGGCAGATTCCCAACTCATCTTTCTGCTTGAATTCCTCCAAACACACCGCACAAATCTGGGGAGAGAAAACAATACATTCCAGTGAACACACAGATAAAAGGTTTAAATATAAACTACAAGAACTGTTCCATTGAATGCACTAAGCGAGTTATTACAAGAAATGGACGATATCACCTTCACAAATCAGTGATACTGGAAGATATGTTGTAATGCGGTATTCATAAGAACTTTATGATCGATATGCTTGAATCATTTATTTTAAAGGCTTTTCCATCTAAAGCCATGAAATGGACTGTGCTTCCGCTGCGATCTAGTAGTGAAGTGTAGCAGTTGGGGGTGCAGATATGACATTTTGTCAAGCAATACATTTTTTTGAAAAAACTTTAAATGGACACCAGTGGAAGCAGCATTTTCTGGCTGCTGTCTATAACATGTCTAGACCTGGTGCTGTAGGAGGCAAGTCAAACACTATGATTAACGATCTGTCTCACATAAGAGAGTGGATTTCTGTGAACATTTGGACATAATTAACTGCTGATGTAATCTGAAGGCAGGCAAAAGACTCTGGTGCTGGCTTTTCCACAGAAGACTGAGGACTAACAAAAGCTAAATCCTTTGATAAAGTAACCAATAAAATGTATAAGAACTAGGGCTGTGAGTCGATTTAATCTATCTTAGATGATGTTTCCTTTAATTAATCTAATAAATTGCAAAATTGTAGCATTATAAATATTTTACTTGATTAATATATATCAGTGCTGTCAAATGATTAATCGTGATTAATCACATCCAAAATAATGCTGTGTTTATTTATTATGTTTATATTAAAACACACACGTACATTCTATATTTTGAAAGTATTTACATATAAATGCATTTATACATTTATTTTCTTATATTTGATATTATATCTAAATAGATTTAATATATAAACATAGCATATTTTCATTAAATATATACATGCATGTGTTTGTATTGATATATACATACAAATATATTATGTAAAGAAAAACTATTATTTTGGATGCGATTAATCGCGATTAATCATTTGACAGCATTAAATATATATACATATATATTACGCATAAAATGGCTTAATATAAAATATGGAACATGAAAGAAAATCATTTGCGATAATTATTTAACATTCCACAACTATCCGTATCCCTTTAATGTTTTTAATTATTATTAATTAAATGATAATTTAATCTAAATAAAAAACTAAATCTGCCAGCAGGTGGTGGTAAATGTTTTCAGTTGATTCCTTTAATGCTGATTCATTCAGGAAAGAAGTCAACTTAATTAATTTTGTTTAAACCGTGGATTTATTCAGAAATCAAACACCTGTTTCTCAAAGACACACACCAATTCTGCTATGGCTTTAATGGTAATATTTTTATTTTGGCAAAACTGAGCAAAACCACCTAATATTGTGTATAAATTATAACAACATCAACTTCTGTTAAAATCACATTTAACATGTAACTGCCAGTGCATTAACTGCGTTAAAATTTTGTTGTTTTTCATAACTAGTTAATTAGTTAGCGATTAGTTAAACTGTCAGCCCTAATAAGAACATAAAATAGTCATTTAAGGAAAATGCAAATGGCAAGAAAGGACAGGGTAAAGATATTAAACCAGATGCAAACAAAACCAGAAGCTGTTTTTATATTTAGAGTTACTTACACAGCCTTGCCAAAGTTTTAACTCACAAAATAAATACGATTACAATACCTCTCTGTCATAATAAAGTTAAAACTGAAATGTCCCGTAGCTCATGTTGTCCAGGACATCTTCTATGTACAAAGTGAATACTTAATTAACCTTGCTGACAGCAAATAATGGGGCAAATTCACAACTGTACCGATTGTAAGAGAACAACTGCTTTCGGACAAATGTGTCTGTCTGAGCACATGTCTGTCTGTCACAACAGTTATTTACTGTTCTGTGTGTGTAACGAGATAATAAAACAAGATATAGTTCTGTATACAATCCGAGTGCTTTAGGTGTCATTGACCCTGAGCAGGGGGAGGGAGGCGAGTTATTGAGACACAATGCTTCTCTGTTTGAGACGAGCGAGACTGCGAGAACACGTCTCGCAAGAGATTGTCTGCTGAATATACACTGTTGGGTTTTGTGTGGAAAGAATGGCATTAACTGGCCAACAATGGACAGAATGTTTCTTCATAACACTAAACATGTAGCTAAATCCCTCACAAAACAGAGAGTGCCTTCCTTCACTATTGTTTTTTATACTTCTTCTGAGGCCTGTCTGCTTAAATAAATAAATCATCCAGTTGTGTCATTCTCATCATGGATATATATAAAAAAAAAAAAAAATATATATATATATATATATATATATATATTATAAAAGATGTTTCTTAAAACACAATAATAATAACTTAAATAAAAAAATATATTTATCTTTTGTTTATTTTATTTCAGCTAGTTGACAATTCCAAATTTCTGTTTGTTGACTAGAAGTAGTCTACTTAAACTAAATAAACAAATATAATAACTTATACTTTTGTGTGTGTGTGTGTATATATATATATATATTTTGTCAAACAATTAATCATTATTAATCATAATATTTTTATTATTATTAAAAACAACTTTTTTACACGCATAATACACATTTCATAAAACAATACGTAATGTTTATATTTGAAATATATTGATCCAAAATCTAAATTATATGAATATAAATATAGACTTATAAATAAATGTAATTGTGTTTTTAAATGAGTAAGAACTAAAATTAACAGCCAATAGAAAAAAATAACAATAATTCACAATATTATCTAAAATTTATAAAAAAAAAAAAACATTTTCTTAACAAAATCTAAAAAAAATACGAGTATATCAACAACCCTAAATAAAACGTAATAACAATTTAATGTTGTAAAACTATATAGACATATTAAATAAACAACAAAATTGCCGAAACTAACATTCGAATGAAAACAGAGAATATAAAAATAAAATATTTTAATTCAACATATTTAACTGCAATATTAAAGGTACTGAAATGATTAGAATAGAGAGGCCTCAACAGTCTGAACAGTGATGGTATGTCACTGTGGATCAGCATGGATTTCTGTTTTATTACCATCCTGGGCCTCTTTTTCTCTTGTCTGCTGGGCTTCTGAATTGAAAGGACCACCTCTGCAGTTCAAACGTGACTCCCCAGGGTCTTTTTTTACCAAAAGAAAATAAGTATCGCTCAGTCTGTTTCACGCAGTCGCTCTCATGTGTTTGATCTCTCACCTAGAGAGCTGCAGCTACGCGCAATAATAAAACACAAACCGTGCAGTTTTATTTCCGGCCGCTTCACTGCAGTGGAATTACGCACAATAAATCTTAACTCACTGATGCTGTGATATTTATGTCCGTGCTGTTCTCTCCGGTTGCCATCTGAGGATCCATATCTTGGCAACCGTCTGGCACAAATGCTAGATTTCTGCACCAGTGTGTTTGCACATCAATCATCTGTGCACAAGTAAATGTCTATATAATCACCTTATAGAAAAGCTTCTCAATGTTTCGAGAGCTGAAATTATATTCACTCGCCTGGTGCTGTGTCTTATGTAAGCTCAAGGACAGTGTGAAGCGGTATAATGCTGCTTATGAAGTCAACTAATAGCCAGATCACCTTTCCAACTCATGGTGGGTTGAACTTAAAAGCCAAGGCTACATGCTGTGGTCGTACACTCTTTAATTCCTGGATCTAGTGGAGAACAATTCGTAGCAATAGTTCAGCCAAAAATTCTTGATGTTATCTTTTTTGGTGAACTATACCAAATGGTAATATCACAGTTTATGATATTTCAGAACCAGCTGCATGTTCCTCCGGGGAAACGGTAGCTTTGCATGGCTGTGCTGAACGTTTGTAACCTCTAATTATGCTAGTGAACAACTCTCATGCCTGTGGTATACAATCATAACATTGTTTTTCCCCCTTTGGATTGTGAGCACAGGATAAAGGGCCCAATCAGCTTGTAGTTCAGCTCCGCCACTTTATGCTAGACTTTACTTCTTGTCTGAGCACACATACAAGTGTAAACCAGACTTACCAGTGCAGGCGAGGGGGACTACTGACCCGTTTATTTTTTAGTTCCATGAATGCCCTCAAGAAACCTTGACTAGTTGTCTAATGCATATGCTTTGGATAATATATGAATTCCCAAAAAACATGTTTTATATATATATATAATATATAAACACAAATAAATAACAATAAGTAAATAATAAACTCTGCAATTTGCAAGTTGTTTGCAAAAAAGAAAACAATCAAAATATAATTATATATTATATTAAATTATAAATCACTTATATTGACTTTTGTTTAGTTTAGTGATTTAATTTAGCTTTAATATATTTAGTTAAATACATGTCAAATAAAAGTTTAATAAAGTTTTAAATTTATACATGTACACAAAACAAAAACTAATAGTGACAGTGCGGAAACTAAACCAAGTTTAAAAGAAAACTAAAAATAGAAAACATGAAATTAGAGCAACATTTATGGGTGTTGAGTTATTTGAGTTATAATAACTTGAGTTATTATAAATAATGCTCTTTTATGCTGTAGTTTACATTAGAAATAAATAAATTAAATCTACATATTTTACAGCGTGTGACCATTGTTACATTCACATTTAATGCTGTTCTTTTTCAGTAAAGTCTTGAGAATTTTGTGGTGCAATGTATTTAAATACAGCCAAATATAGAGTAGCAGTACAAAAACCTTACTGGTCGCTTAAAGAATAATCAAATCAGCCTGGTTAATAGATTGTGTTGCCTAACAATAAGGTAGCACCTGCAAGTGGTATTTTATACTTTATTTCTATAAACATCTTTTGAGAAAAATCAGGCTCATGGATGAAAGTGTTTTTCTCAAAGCTCTTTATGGGAAAAAAAAAAAAAAAATCTATATCAGATATAAAACCTTGTGTCTGACAAATGAGTGTCATGACTGCTTGTGCAGAAAGTCTAACAAAACATTTAGAAATACCATAAAAACTGATTTTACAAGTGCCGCTGACATTTGCTTGGCACTTTTATGCAGAGCTGACATTTTTCAGGTGTTGTTTCAAAAGATATGACTAATATAAAATCACGGACAGTGGTAATATTAATGACACTTCTAGTGCTAGAAAAAAAATACAGTAGCTGTGAGAACTTTGTGTTCCTTTCTAAAATAAAATGTTGCTAACACTTTTGATTATGTTGCAGTTGAAAAAACTTGTATCTAGGCCTGAAACGATTCCTTGAGTAACTCGATTACCGAGGCCTCGAAGCCACTATTAATTAATTTTAAAGTTTATGTCACGTTTTTCCACATTGATTTTTGCATTACTGTGACAATGCACTTACGCTTACGTCACCCACGAAGTGGAAGGAGACGGCGGTGTTTTGATTTGAGGGCGCGGACTAGAGCGGGCTGCGTAATTAGAGATGGGGAGTCGACTCCAAAAGAGTCGATTCCTCGACTCTCACTAGCCCTAGTGTCGGAATCGACTCCAG
>JAUCNO010000364.1:16649-28560 GCA_032353835.1 Enteromius viviparus
GCTTCGAGGCAGAGGATTTTGCCTCGATGATTTTTTGTAATCGAGTTACTCGAGGAATCGTTTCAGCCCTAAAATAATGACCCATGGGGTTAGGGTAACTCAAAGACTGTAGCAAGGAGAGTAGGGCTGAAAAGATTCCTCGAGTAACTCGATTACAAAAAATCATCGAGGCAAAATCCTCTGCCTCAAAGCCTCTATTAATTCATTTTAATGATTTTTGCATGTCTGTGACAATGCGCTTACGTCACCGACAAAGCGGAAGATTGTACTGTATACTGTATCTCAGTTGAGAAATTATACGTAATCTGTGTGTGCATTTCCCTTAATAACAAGCAAGTGAATTATTCGATTTGTTTATCGTATTGCAAATCACAATGTGACATTTTTTCCCAAATCAAGCAGCCTACCATAGACTAATGTTAATTTAATATTTTGAAAATAAAACAGCATAAGTCTCCTAGCCTGCCAAGCATTATGTTGGCTGGTATTGATCATCGGGAACCACTATTATCTTTGAGATTCTAATAAACTGGTATGACTTAAAATGTGGCATGTGCAGACACAATATACATGCACACACATAAACAGACATATACACACATATATGAATGCATGTTTGCGCATAAACATACGTAAAATCGAGTACGCGTGTGCATGTATTTTACGTATGTTTAATCAGACCATGGCTCGATTATAAATCAGGATGTTAATCCAGATTAATATCTTTGTAAGGTAGAGCTGGTTTTAGTAGACCTAGAAAAATTGGGTTGATTTCAGTCACCATTTCATTTTCATTCCATTTTTTTTGACCGCCGAAACCATTAATGTATCGGTGAAACTGTTGCATTGACAATTTGTATGCATAATATTAAGTAATGGGATTGCAGAAAAGCAAGATAATATATACGCATTGGCGTAGTGATTATGCAAATTGACGTATGACGTCATCTAGCGATTTCAAGCTAGATTTAGCTACTTCGATTGAAACTTAGCAAGACCGATTGAGAGGGAAGCGTATTTCGCGCTTGAAAATGATAACAGTGCAACGGTATTTCACTAAACAATAAAATACGAGAACTATCGCTTGCCTACCATGGAGCAACTTCTGGTGGCGCTAGATTGTTTTCGCCTCGATGGTCATGACGCGGGAATCTCGTGCATTTCAGAATCCAGGAAGGGCGGCTTGTTAATTAAGTTTATACTGAGCTGTTCACGTGAGAAGTTTGTATCAATGTTTTAGTGTTGAACGTAATTACTGGGATGTAGATATATTTTAATATGCAATTCTAAACAACATGTAAATAGTTCTAATAACGAGGCTTGTGATGTATTGTCACAAGCCGTATCTCAGTGGCTCTCTCTGGTCTTCAGCAGTGGGAACCATTCACCGGAATTTTAGCGTTTTACCCGGACTATAATCATCCCCGATCAGGTGTTCTGCATTATCCACACTATTTAAACCCGGACTTTGTGAGAATCAGACCTCTGCCTGTCTCACTATTCTGTTAATAAAGAGCTGCAAATGGATCCAACTGACTCACGTGAATGCTTACAGAATGTAATAAATGGATGTTTTGGATATTTAGGTAAAGTTAGATGTATTATTATTGTGCGATTTAAGGATTTTAAAAATTATATTTTGTTTAGAAATATGTGTCAATTTTAATAATTACTTTATTTCGAATAATATAAGAATTGAAAACGTGATTTTTTATTAATGAGGAAATATGTGTAGTTTATGTATGTGTTTTTTGTGTCTATAATTTAATTAATATAATTTATGGAATAAAATTAATAAAGTAGGGTAGTAATAATAATAATGATAAAATAAATAACTAATATTACGTATATAGCGCTAGTTATATATAGTTATATAGTTTTCTGTTTGATCTTTATACAGGTGTTTGACCTTTGCTTGAACTGTCCAGGTGCTGTCTATCTGTCTGGATTGGTAATTGGTCTGATTTTGTATCAGTTGTAATTCTGATAGGGTATATAACTGCTGAGAAGGCAGAGTTTGTCATTTCTGCGGCCAAAAAACAGAAAACTGTAGAACTAGTCAGTGTCTGGATATATTCATAGTGTGTCAGTTGTTAAAATAGCTCTCACAAAACGTTGCGTTCTGGTGAAGGTGTCGATGTCATGTGTGGAAGGGCAGTGGTGCAGCAATTGGGAAGATGCCCTAGAATAGTTAGGGGGGATCTTGGAACTGAAAATGGTTTGCACAGATCAGTCTGGATGTTTGAAAGAATGATACACCTTGTAAACAAGGGCACAATTTAGTTTTGAGTACTCCATTTCAGTGTTTTACCTAATTTTACTTTTATTTAAATTTTTTACAGGATGAGCTGGATGACACTGCACACGTTTGGAATGCACACACCATTAGGCCATCAAAGAACATCAAAAACCTGTCAGCCCAGTGTGATGCATGTACTGCCTCGGCTCCACCGCACCAGAGACTTCCTCACCTCAGCCAACACTGAAAGTGTTGTGCAAGAATGAATGCACTTTCCAACGCCTGATACCATGTGATCCAGATGTAAATGAACTGTGTAATGGTATAATCTCTGAGTCTCAGTTGAACATGCTAAGAGACCCATATCAAGCTGTGAACTTATACATGCATCTAAGAGATCATTACTGTAAGGCAAGGTCATTTTATCTGAAATGTCCCCAGGGGAAACATCCAATAGATTGTTGTGGGTTGTGAGTCCCAGGTCTGGCACGGACAGCCTGCCAGACCTTCTCTTCTCACTGCTGTGTGTGTGTGTGCATTTGGATGGGTTAAATGCAGAGCAAAAATTCCTAGAATGGGAAACCATACCTGGCCACATGTCATATCCTTTCCTTTCTGTCCTTTCCAATACAAATAAAAACACTTTTACAAAAATGTTAATTGTTTACAAAGATGTTAACAACTGGAAAGGAAGGCTTAAAGGCCTAAATATGAACCTGTATCAACTTGTAAACTCTGTTTAAACCTCTGTTTTAAGGATAAGGATTCAGAGAACTTTCCTTACTGTCTAACTAACAACCAAAGTGGTACAGCATACAAAAGTCAGAATGTTTTCTAAAAGTACAATTTCAATTCAAAAAGGTTAAATAGCCTAATAATATTTCAACCCATATTTTGAATGTATTTTAAAACAAAATAAACCTGAACAAATATTATGTGGTTACATTAACAAAAAAGTTAATGATTCTGTGTAATTTCCATTCTAACAACAAAAGTGACATTGCATATGATGAAGGTTGTTTAAATACTTTGCAGATGCAAAAATATAAATTTCAAAATATACCGAAAATTTCTTTTCCACAAACAAAAAACAACAACAATAACAAAACAATCAAATAACAAAAAAACAGTATTAACAGCACTGATATGCTTTCAAAGAGATCAAACCTGACCACTTGGAGGAAAACTCTATTTGAATAGTCAATAAATGTTATGTCAAATGTAAATCAAAGTATTAACATAAGGGCCATTTGAATGAATAGTTATCCAAAAATGCTATTGTTTGTAGCATGCTGTGCTTTTTTCCAAGGTACACAAAAATACCTTCACATAGATCAACAAGGTCGTAACTGCGGACCAACAAGTTCCAAAAAAAGTGAACATGATGTCCATTAATTATTCCTGACCAGCATAAAATTCACAGGATGTTCATTTCAAGGTAATCACTAGAGAAAATGTTGCCAAACTCCGTACGTAGGTCTGGGTAAGAACTGTAAAGGTGCGTTCACACCGGACGCGAATGGAACGTCAAGCGCGAGTGATTTACATGTTAAGTCAATGCAAAGATGCGAATAGACATCCTGCGGCGTGAATCGCGCGAATTAAGCGGCGCGAATGAAGCGAATTGAGCTAATTAAGCTGCGCGAATTGAGCAAATGGCGTGTTTGACTCGTGATTCGCTCAAGTTGAAAAATCTGAACTTTGGCGAAAATTCGCGACGCGTTAACCAATCAGGAGCTTGCTCTAGTAGTGACGTAATTACTCACAAGCGGAGGCAGAATTCCGAAACTATGGAAGATAAAATCATCGTCGCTGTAAGATACATCTTCGTACTTTAATAAAAACAGGAATAAAACTGGACGCGCCCTCCACTGCATTGTGATATGCGGCTATGGCAGCAACATACACCTTAAGAGTTGAAGGGGACAGTCTGTGCTCCAACTTCTCTTGGAGGAAGGAAAGCACAACTGCGATCGTGCATCTCTATGGGTTTTCTCCGTGAGAGGAACAGCAGTCGACGAACAGACTCCATCTCTGAGCGTAAGCCTGCCTCGTAGAGGTAGCTTGCGCTTGAGAAACGGTATCTACAACAGCGCTGGAGAGGCTGGAGAAGTCTGCCACGTCCCGTCCAGGAGCCAGACGTGCAGGTTCCAAAGAACGGGACGCGGTTGCCAAATGGTGCCCAACCCCTGAGAAAGAAGGTCCTTCCTTCAGGGGATTTTCCAGGGAGGGGCTGCCGCGAAGAATGAGAGGTCTGCAAACCAAGTCCGGGAGGGCCAGTAAGGTGCTACCAGCAGGACTTGTTCCTCGTCCTCCCTGATCTTGCACAGAGTCTGTGCAAGGAGGCTTACTGGGGGAAAGGTGAACTTGAGCCCCGGAGGCCAGCTGCATGCCAGTGCATCCCTGCCGAGCGCCTTGGGGGACTCGAGGAGAGAAAAAAACAGCGGGCAGTGGGTCGACTCGGGGGAGGCAAACCAATCCCGTCTCCGAATGCATGTTAGTATGTGCTTTGGAGTGAGCATTTTAACGGCATCTTGAGAAGAGACCAATTCAAAGCTCTGAGATCCAGGATCGGTCTCAACCCACCACACTTTTTGGGCACAATGAAGTAAGAGCTGTAAAACCCTGACCTCATCTCAGCTGGAGGGACAGGCTCGATTGCTTCCTTCGCCAGTAGGACAGTAATCTCCACGCACAGTACAGCAGCTTGGCTCTCTAGGCGGACCGAGGTAAAGCGCTATCCAGAGCCAGATATTTTTGTTAAGACTGGCTCTCTCTGTGTATACTGATGCTCCTGGCCCACTTCCAGGAGTGAGGACGGAGATGCCATCAACGTCACCCGAAGAGCAGTCCTCATCACCTTCGGGCTGCCTGTGTCAGGAACGCTTCCTGTCCCTCCAGGTGTAAAGGCCGGTCCCTGAGCAGCAGGCGGCGCCCCTCGCCCGCAGCCAGCTTGATGCCGGGCCACCGGTTGGGCATCGGCCGGGGTCGGAGCAAGATTCCTGGGTGCCGCGGGGGGGTGCAGAAGCTGCAACACTTCAGTCTGGTAAACCTGGAGTGTTGCTAGCGTGTGCACAGCATGTGCACGGCGAAGCCGCATCTCTAACCCCCAAAAAATCAATCATTCAGCCGCGAAGTGTCAGCTGAAGGCACATGCGGCACCTCCAAATCAACTCTAAGCGCGGAGGAGCAGAGCAGACAGTTCGATATCCTCTGCGGGCAGGGCAGACACCGCAACGCGGTGCCCTCCCGAGGCGGCTTCAGCCTTAACATCTGACTTACCCTCTGATACTGTCGAAGACATCTCATCCTCTCGGGGCGCTCTGAAGGACACAATCAGCCCCGGGGGGAGCGGTCTCCTCCAGGAGGACCACGGGACTGCATGGTGCATCAGAAGTCCGGACGGCTGTCACCCCGGACTGAACATTCTATACGCTCTGCTGAAAATCCCCCAGGCTCGCAATGAACGCATTGACCATTCACAAAAGCTGCCTCAGCGTGTGCTCGACCCAGACACTGGTCTTACTGGTCAATCTTACTGTTTTTTTTGTATTGTTAAACAAATAAATAAATGCAACTGTGGTGAGCATAAGATAATTCAAATTAAAAAAAACATGAAAAAATGAAACTTTTAATAATGTTGAAAAGATTTTATTGCCCCCAATTTGGTGATCGGGATTAATGGGGTGTATAACTAGGTACTGTATGCTAATTTGTCAAAGGATAATTCAGTTCAGTAATGGAGTCTATCTTGCAGGTCGATGGAGTGTTGGAGGACTTAGAGACGATGGAGACAAAGGAACGACGAGAATCACGGGGTGAGTATAGTGGTAAGCTATGGAAAGGTAACTATTTGCTAACTATTTGCTAACTATTTAGTTAGTCCACTTCATATGAAACGAGCTTGAACGGTGACTGCAGTGTGGTATGTGGTTTTATGGGGTGACTGATGAGGATACTAATGAGTGTCAGGTGTGCGTGATTATACTCAGGGGGAAAGTGAACCTTGTGATTGGAGGGGTGCAGAGCCTGGCGTGTCTGTGACAATACATGTATGTAGTTGTTTTGTTAAGATTCATAGAAACATCCATAAGCTGCAAGTGCAATGTGTTTACACAGGTGCGCAGAGAAATGTGTGTTTAAATGGATTCACAGTTGAAGGAAGGAGTGGATAGTGTTTGAATGGTGATCGCTGATTGTCATGTCATCGGTGCACAAGCTGATTTTTCCTGGTAAAGCTGCTTCCCAGTGATCCAGAACAAAGAATTTAGAATAGAACTTATAATTTATGATTAAATATATTTTGCTAACTCACTGTGGATGATTATTTACTAGAAATAAGCCTAAATCACCTAGATCATCAGTACGGTTTCATCTGATATACAAATGTTTGTAGATACTGTCACAACTTGAGCTAAGGTGTTATTGTTTCACAAGGCCTCTACTGCTACTACTGCATTGGCCTTTTATTGTTGAAAGGAATCATTCACTCGTTACATTTTTTCCCCCCACTGTAGTTTCACTGAAGTCTTTCCCTCTGCAGTAGCTCTCAACTCTCATTTGGACTTCTGCTGGATCAAATTTGGTGCGTAGCAAAGGTTTGCTGACCTGTGGTGATGCACTTATACTGGAATAAGAAAGGTCTGGCAAGTAATTCTAAGTATCTTAAGTATGTAAATCTGCATTCATAAAAATGTATATATTAAAAGTCACATTGGCTTCCAGTGCAAATACATGGAAAATGTAAAAATGCTTTGCTATGTTATAAATTATTCTCTCACCCCATCTCAGTTACTTACTGTTTCTTTGCAATTATTTGTAAAACTAGCCATTTCTAAATTATTTTTTGGTAACACTGTAAAATAGCTAAAACTTGTTAACTGTTAACTATTAACTATGACTTTAATAAATTCTTAATTTTAATAGTCCTTAATAGTAGTAAATGTAGTTAAGTTTAGGTATTGGGTAGGATTAGGGATGTACACTAAGCTCATGTATAAGGCATTGATATGTGCTTAATTAACACTAATAAATGGCTGATATTCTAGTAATATGCATGCTAATAAACAACTAATAACTGTAACCGTAAAATAAAGTTATACTATTTTTCTCTTTCTATTCTATTTTACTATTTCTACACCACATGTGTATGTAATCCATAAAATACGAAAAAAGCAACCATTTACAGGAAATAAAGGAATAACGAAAGCAATCTCCTCTAACACTTTAAAAGTTTATATGATTGAAAGGTCTAAGGTTTTCAGATGGAATTAAGATAAAGTCTGCATTATTAAAACACAATATTATGACAGCTTTTCCCAGCATTTGATCTTGTGGTTTTTACTGCCAACACAATATCTTCAGGCACATTATGAATGCACTGGCCTCTAATTGCTGCATCATTGGCATGAAATAAGTCCGTGTATACAGTATACCTACAAAACCCCTCTGAAACTTCAGGCATGAAATCGGAGAAAGTTCTCACAGTTTTGTTCTCGCAGGAATCAGGGTTGATTCCAAGGCAGGACCCCGTCAGTCACATCCCACAGTCCCTTTCATTTCCAACAACCCCTTTTGTTTTAGTGTTGATCTACAGGCTCTAAACTTTTCATCTTGACATAAGGAATGTGTGCATTTCATCATGTTTTTGACAGCGCAAAAAGAGAACGGTTTGTTCTCGCGCGCAGCTAAGGCTGCAGGCCCGTGTTTGGCTTGGACGCCAATGAATAACATTGTATGTGGAGAGGAAATAAAAAATGCAGGGTTGTAATTTACAAGAGAGTGGAACTGATTTAACGCACCCAATCCTCTCCTCATTTTTTTTTTTTCTTTTTTCTAGCCACTGTTCTTCCAAGGCAACCAAATCGGCCACAGCTGAGAGATGGTAGAGCTCTCTGGTGTCGCCAATAACAAGAGCGCTGAGGGACTGCCAGTTCCTCTCTTCTACTGAGGTGTGATGGTGTGAAAGGTAAATGAGTTATGGAATCCGAATGCTGCAAGTTTCTCCGCTCTCTTTTCAACCACGTTTTATGTATTTGCAAGGAATGTATAAGATCTAAAGTCAAGCAGTTCCAGCAAAACACATTTCGTCCTACAGTATCATCTTATATATACAAAGTATGTTGTTATTAGTACAGTATATGTACATGAAGTATACATACATTTTATATTAATGTTTCTTACTAAACGCAATAGGCATTAACATTATCTTGTCTAGGACAGGTCTGAACAGGTTCATACAGGGTTAGCTGGTCTCAGGCATGATTTAATTTTATAGTAGTAGATATTAGTTTGAATAAGATTTGATATTTGTTTTTTAGCTTAAATTAGTTTAAAACCTCTATTTAGGACTCAAGAACACTCTTGAACATCTCTTGAAAGGTGTAAAAGGGGTTGTTTTATAAATGTATTAGTTTATATCCAAACCTTTAAAAAAATATGTGCTTGAAATACATTTTATATGCAAATATCTATGAACAATTATTAATACTGTGCATGGACTTTTGCTGACTCGCTCTACTTTCTATTTAGTAAATCAATTGAAATGATTGTTAGAATTTGTTAATATAAAATTATTATTTAACGGTTAATTATTTAAATACTGAATTTGTTATAATAAAAAATGTTGTGCATATGAATATGTCATTTTGCTTTCCTTTTTTTAGAGTGACTTTCTAATGTGATGGCTTAGTGAAAGGCGTTTTGCGTTCTCAATCAGCCATCATCAACGGCTCTATACCGTCTTAATGAAATTTCAGCTGCCTGGCCCTCTGGTGACCATTTCATTTGACTGCCCTCATCTGCATTTCCTCCTGAAAAGGCCTCTGGGGACATCTAAGTGTGAGCCGAATAGTAAGTAAGTGATGCTCATGTTATTATGCTGACATTCACATCTGACACAGAAATTATTGTGAGCACTTGAATGCTGGAAAGAGATCAAAGGTGATTTCACTAGTCAGTTATCCCAATTCTTCTTTTTCCACAGCGTTATCATCTGTGGGTTATTTTAAGTTCTAGAACTTCAGTAGACCTGCAACATAATGCTTCGACATAAATCACCAAGAGATGGCGACATTGCACAAACATACGCGACTTACTCCACGTTTCCTTTTTTAAATGTCCTGTCTTCACTTTTCCCGCTGTTTCAATAGCATTGGAGATAAATTATGTAACAAGGAAAGATGTCTGCGCGTTTGTAGGGCATACAGACACGCACCGCTGATTTACGGATATGTTTGAAACTCCTTGATAAATATTTGATGCAGTGGCAGCAGTCAGTGGGAGTTATAAAGGAGGTACAGCAGACAGGTCCGAGACCACAGGGAGGAAAACCCATGCGATTGTGTCGGAAAAAGAGAAAAAATACGTCATTTAGGAGCTGCATGGAGTTTCAGGGCAGGCTAAACGAGATGGATGAAGTGGTAGCTGAGCTGTTTGCATAGGACAAACACAAGACGGGGGTCTGCTTCTAATGATCGCAGGGAAGACGCTGGGCCTACGGGGTCGCGCCAGAGGAATTTTCCTAAAAACATAGACTTCATCCCAGCCCAAGATAGACAGGAAAAGAGCGAACAGTCGAGCGCGGACCCTCCAGAGAGCAGTGAAGTTTTTTCCAGGAGGGTTTGGCGTGTTCTTGTGGCGCCGGCATGGGTGTTAGCTGACAAGAGGCCGTCATTCCCAGTTGATGCTGCGAACTCGCGTGTTGTTACTGAGCGGAAACTCTCGCTGTGCTGCTGACTCGTAGGGAGAAGAGCTCTTTTGCAAACTTCTACCTTAAGAAAATTAAAAGCTAGTTAGGAGATGACACATACGTCGGTGCAGATGCTGAACGGGAGTGGAGGGCTAATATTTTAGGTCTTAGAACATTGTGACAGCCTCATAAATGTAATAAAATGTCCTCATAAAGTAGACGTCTTCCCAAGTGAGATGACTAATCAACTTTGACACACATGCAGTGTTTTGATATAATTTTAAAAATAATTTTATTAATAATTTGTGTATATGTATATATAAAGAAAAATGTAATTAACAAATTGATTATATATATATATATATATATATATATATATATGGAAAGTTCATTTGCAAAAACTCAGTTTTTAACAATTCTCAAAAATCATGTTTTTTTAATAAAAAAACTAAAAACATGATTGTATTAAAAACAAAAAAAGGTTTTGGAAATCTTATATATATATTCATGAAATTTAATGTGATTAATAAATCAGCATGTTGTGTTAGTTTGACTTTTAATTAATTGACAGCAGTTATAAAACACTTAACTCGTAACAGTTCATCTAAGCTTCAGTGGAGCCTATATGAACTGTAAATCAATCATTAACATTCCTGTAAATATAATAAGCTTTCACAACCTGTGTCAGAGCCTTATTGTCCTTTAACACAGTAATTGACATAAAATGTAAATAGCATGTCAGCATTGGCACGTTTGTATCATTTAGCATGATTATAGTGCACAATCTGTTCCAAACTGACATTGGATGGAATGATATGAAAATGATGTGAGACATGAAAAAACACACACTCTCATACGTTTGAGGTTTACCCTAGATTTTTTCATAAGTCATGATGACTGACTGATAACATTTTAATGCACTCAAGTACTAGCCAGTCTAGATTCGAAAATTGCAGATTCAGGAATTGAGAAGAGCACAAGGTGGTTTTTTTTGGTCCATAGATTTCTTTGTTTGTGATTGACAGGTCTTAACAGGATTAAGGCAGTTGGGTGTACAGTGCAGTACCTGGGTTTGATTTAGCTCTGTCTAAACACTCGCCACAGCTGTTTGTTTTTACTATTGCGTTATGAACACACTGGAAGCTCTGCTTTCTCGTTCCAAAACAGAAAAATAGATCTAATCTTCACCTGGTTTAAAACAAAAGAGAAAATTAAACCTCACAGATTTCTGTAATCTTGTAAAGATCCTTTCACAAGACATGTGGCAGGCAAAGCTGGATCTATAACAAATCAGATGGCTGCAAATGTTAAATTATATCTTTATAAAGTTTAAAAATGTTTTTATTGCTTTTTTCCCAGCAGGACATCGTTACAGAGGCTAAACCATTTGTGTAAAAAAAAAAAAATATATATATTGGTTTATATGTTATATCAATCTCCAGATTAACAATCTTAATGTACAGTGCCAAAAAATGAGCAGCATGAACAGTGTTGTCTGATTCCCAAGCAAATGACCAATATGGGCCTGTAACTGTACATGAGCAGCCATGCACTGTCTCCTTCATCTTACACACTTGATTAAATGGCTGTTTTATTAAAGATTATTTAAAACCTGAAGTTAGAAAATATGATTTGTGTCAGATCCACTTTATGTTCAATAGCGGCAGCTCTTAAAGTTATAGCAGCCAAATAACCTAATAAACTCAGCTGCTGTGATGTCTGTTCATCAAAGAACAAAATAAAGAGGAAATCATTAACTTCAAAATTTAGTGTTTCATGACCTTATACAATTTCTGTGTATTTCTTACTTGCTGAAGGGCACAGAAAGCTGGTTATGACATTTATTGGGGCAGTTTCCAGAACAGGGTTTAAGACTAGTCCTAGATTAAAATAAATGTTGAGAGGCGTCTAAACTGGAAAAAGCTTGCACTGAGATATCTTAAAATACATTATTGTCATTGTTTGGTCTTAAAATGCTCACA
>JAUCNO010000365.1:849-22734 GCA_032353835.1 Enteromius viviparus
ATGGAGAAAGAATATTATGAAGTTAAAATCCTTTAATGACACATTTCTTTCTTACAAACACACAGGTTTTCGCTTCACCAGACATTAACTGATGGACTGGAGTGGTGTGTATTACTTGCGTATTATTGCTATATTTTTCACAGCTGTTTGGACTCTTGTTCCAATGGCACCCATTCACATCCATTGTTAAGCAAGTGATACATTTCTCCAAATCTGATTAAAAACCCTGTATGAACTGAAGGTGAGTAAGTTTTACATAAATATGCATTTTTGGATGAACTACTCCTGGATGGACCATCTAATGGAAATAAAACCAATCTGGTCTCATAAAAATATGTACCTCTGTGCAACAATGTCCACTTAGTGGTGCCAAAACACAGCTTCAATATGTGCACCCCGGCGCCTTGGTTCCAAAATGACATTTGGAGGAGACTCAGAGCGACACCACATCTGCAGACATGTAACCACAATGAGAAACTATTTTAAAAGGTCCGCCTCAAACAGACCGGATCAGGGGTCCCTCAAAAGAAAGCACACTCTTTACTATTCAAACTTCAGACTTTATGAGCTCATAAGAACACAACTTGAGAAGAGATCGATGTAAATGATAAGTATTACACAGAAATATATGTTTTCTGCTGGAATTCGGGGAATTGTGGTGTTTGTGAGTGTGTGTACGGGAAGATAAGAGTGCGTCACACTAGTTTTCCTCTGATCTTCACTTCCTGTACTGAAGTCACAGATCAGACCAAACACTCTCGAGTTTCTTAATGAAACTAATGCTTGATGCAAAACTGAGTACAAAAATAAATTATTGCACCACTTTTTAGAGATGTGTCTAAACATGTAAAACTGCATGCATTTATAACGTGCAATAAAATGCTAATAACTAGAAAAAACGGCAGAAATTGACTATTTACATGAGAAGTTTATTTTCTCTGGTTCCAATGTCAGTGTAAATTAACGTATGTATGTAAAGCCAAAATAGAGAAAAAGTCAACATGTGTAGACCAAAGGTTATTTTAGTATTATTATTATTTAGTATTTTAGTATTTAGTATTCAGCATTTGAAGTAGATCAAAATCAAACATCAAAGTTGTCCTAAAACTAAAAACAAAATGCTTTCTTATCTTAGGACAACTTTGCTTAACTTTTGTGATCCACTTTAAATGTTGACTACAACATACATATGATTTAATAATATCTTAAATTAGCTTTTATTTTTCGATTTTCACTTCTACAAGTATATGCAAGTTTTAAGTTTTAATAATGTTGTTTTATTTATTTTTTTATATTATAATATTTTCTAAAAAATACTTCTATTAAGTTTTAGTTTTAACTATTTTAAAAACTTAAATTTAATTTAATTTATTTATTATTAATTTATTAATTTATTTAATGAGATTTATTTATTCATTTATTTCCTAAGTATTGATTAAGTATTTAATGTAATATTTATGTATGTATGTATGTATGTATTTAATTGCATTCAGATTTATTTTGATTACCTAATATATGATAATAACATTTAATAGTTTAGTCAAAATGAACAATTTCACTTTTGAATTTTTTTTTTTTTTTCATTTTGCTGTTTTTGCTATTTTACCCAAACTATGTTTAAGGTTAGGCTAAGAAACCCCTTAACTGTGGCAAAATCACAAAACCCTTGGTGTGTTGTTGCTTTAGTTTATCATGTGGTTTTATGTATTTATATATGCACACAAGTAAAGCTTTTAGGGAAAATTAAAGGGATAGTTCATCCAAAAATGCAAATTATGACATCAGTTATTCATCCTCATGTTGTTCCAAACCTTTATAACTGTCTTTTCTCTGTGGAAAAAAAATACATTTTGAAAAATGTCTCAGTTGTTTTTTGTTTTTTTCCATTCACTGAAAGCCAGGGGTTCTATGTTTTTTGGTTCCCAGTGTTCTTTAAAATATCCTCTTTGTGTTCCGCAGAAGAAAGAAAGTCATACAGGATTGATAAAAACGCGATGCTGACATAAAACCTCTCTAGTTTCTACACTCACACAGGGACACATAGATTCACAGTACATTCACATGTGTGTGTAACTCAAACACAAAACAAACACATACCATATAAACAAACATAGACACACAACAAAATCCACTGTAATCAGAGCTGGAATGTAAAGCTGAGAGTTGCTGTGAACCTACACACACAGGGATATTAGCTATGTGCCGTACATTAATTTAAAGCTCATATTGTTTAACAGTGTTGTAGCTGCAGGGGCTGGTCAGCTCTGATCACACAGAAGGTGTCTCGTTAAGAGCGTCTCTAATAACGCTGTGTTAACGTGATAATAGCACTAAAACAACACAACTGCCTCTAAGCTGAATATCTATTATCAATTAGCTCTGTGTACGTACAGTAATGCACAAATGAAAAAAGTCTCTTTTATATGTTTGCGCTGCACATGAGCTGCTGAAATCCAGGATTAACTTTGAGAAGCTGCTGTGTGTGTTTAACTCAGGCACAATTCCTAATCTCAGTAACACAATACACACATGAAAGCAGATATTCACACACACAGGCAGACAGCCTGCTGTGTGTGTTGGTTTTGAATAAGACACAGTGATTTCAGTCAGACACATGACAGTCAGATCAAATCTAGAGTTTTCTATGACAACATTCTACAATCAAACCTCCCCCATTGGCTTTAACTGAGAAAAACACAAACACTGATTACAACACAATTCAATATAGAAGAGTTTATAACTTAAATCTTTGTTTATATTGTGAAAGGTAATGCCTCATAACTTTGGGTTTATATCACATAATTCTAAGTTTATAATGCAAAAATTCTGCCTTTATATCTAGCAATTCTGAGTGTATTTTTCCATTCTGCTTTTATATCTTGTAATTCTTTGTTTATATTGTGAGTTTTTTGTCATTTTTGGTTTCTCTCAATTCTAAGATTATATCTCATATTTTGGGTTTTACACAGAATTCTTAGCTTATATATATATTTTATTATATCTTGCAATTCTGAGTTTGCGTCACATAATATTTGGTTTGTGTCTTGCAATTCTGCATTTGCATCTCAATTCTGGCTTTATATCTCCATATCTCCTCATTTTGAATTTATTAGTTAATATCTCGGGTTTAAATTTCACAGTTTGGATCTCACAATTCAGGGCTTTTTTTTTTGTAATAATGTATGTCTATATGTAGAGTTAATTTCCCCAAAAAACATAACTATGGTTATAACCATTCTCAAAAATGATGTTTTTTCATAGTGTGTTTCAATAAATCTTAATCAAACTGAAGCTGGGATATTCTGACTAGGCTAAAACAAAAAACAATAAAAGTAACACACACAAAACATACATAACATAAGTTATCTGTTTTTGCAAATAAACTCATCATATATATATATGTATATATCTGTGTGTGTGTTTACAAAGCCTTTTTTTGTCCTGTGAAGTTAGAAGGTAAAAGGTAAAAACTTTGTGTAATTAAGATAAAAACAAATGTAAAAAGGCAACAAACTGAGCTCTACAGAAGAAACCAGATGCAGACAGAGCCCAAGTGTGAAGACGCTCCAACTAAACGCCTCTTTACGGAGCTCTTTGGAAACCTCTACACAGAAGCAGCATTTAATAACATTTCCCTGATGCTTTTTATTAAGATAACACAATATCCCTTCCCCCTCCGTCCCTTCCTCCCACTCCGCAGAAAGCAGGTGGGCACCGGCCCCATTCCACCTGTTGTTCAGTAGAATATTTCATCCCCTGGGACCCAGAACATGCAGGGCACTGACTCCTCACCCCAACGCTCGAAATATTTACCTATGAGGTCAGCTGACAGAGAGCGGACCACTGCGCTTTAAACTGACATGTTGATCTGTTTAGGCTGACTTTGGATCTTTCCCTAATCAACTAATCAACCTTTTTTTTACAGACAGTGATGACATGTTTACACCATTATAAACAACATGAATCTACACTGCGAACAAATCATAAATAAATATTATTAGAGTGTATTCCAAAACCTTGGAAAATAATTTAATACATTTTAAAAGGTTAAAGATTTATATTATTAAACATTGCATTTGTTTATAAATGTGAATTGTACATTTCTTGACAAAACCAACATCTGAATAAAGGAAAAAACAACATTAACTATGAACTCCATCAAGAGTTAAATTCAAAGCAAAAAAAACTACACATTAAAATAAAAAAATAATTTGTGATTTTGAAATTATTATGAACACTGTATTAAAATTATTTTTTTAAAATATATATTTTTTTATAGCCAATAATACTGTTAATTATTGTTATTTTTATCCTAAAACAGACAATAGATAATAATAATAATAGTTTCCACAATCATTAAGTAGGCTACACTTTCATTGAATTATTATACATTTTTATATTATATAGCTACACTTTTCAAATGTTTTAAATTGGTTTATATGAAGGAATATAATCGCGATAATTTGCGCAATAATTAACGAACTGAGACACGCGCGCGCCTATGACGCGATTAAAGTTCCTCAGAAAGTTTCCGGCCGTTACGCAGGGAGTCGCTCAGGTGGAGCAGGAAAAAAGAACGAGGGAATTCGGGGAAAAAATTCCAGCAATTCCAAATATTCCATTATTACATCACATTTCGTCATCACGTGTCAGAATAATCACTTCAATGAGCTGTTCTGAAATATCATATGTGAGCTGTACCGCTCTACAAGTTCTTGCAGCTGCTTTACATAAAGGTTTAGATTTTTTTTAAAGCAGTACAAACATGTGAAATCTGTAGATAAATACAAGTCTTACCTGTCACAGGGATCAGTGGAGAAAATGAAGTGTTTTGGGGGTAAAATCTGCCTGAGTGACTGGAAGCGCGCGAGGAAGGCTGGAATTTGAGGAATTGGCTGCAGTATAACGCGAGGAGCGGACAGGAGGGAGAGAGGGAGGTGTGAGGGGAGGGCCCGGGCTTGAAAAGGAAAAAGGAGCAGTCTTGGTGTGGAGAGAAAAGGAAATAAGCCCGGATCCAGAGGGATTCACATTGTTCTGGTCAGTATGAGAGACAGCTGTGTCCTAAATGTCCTGGAAAAGAACCCTGAGACAGTGTCAAGACTCCTCACGCTTTCTTTGAATTGAGTACTACCTAAAATAATAATATAAAGACGCTTCACATATATTAAAAGGGTACATATGTGTTAAAAATAAACAAAAATATGGTGTGTGTTTTTTAAAATGTAGCCTTCATAGTCCTGTAAATAGTAGTGGTTTGCGTTTTCCTTCATTTGAACGCATTTGCTACTTTTAGAAAATGTAAGACGTTTAGAAACGTAAAAATAACACTAACACACACACACACACATATATATATGTGTGTGTGTGTGTGTGTGTGTGTACTGTGTATATTTATGCTATTATGTGTATATAAATACATACACCCATGTATGTGATTAAAAAAGAAATTGGTAACACTTTACAATAAGGTGTAATTTGTTAATATTAATGTATTAACTAAAATGAACAAACAACGTATATGTACTGTATTACAGTATTTATGAATCATTGTTAACATTAGTTAATATAAATACAATCATTTATTGCTAGTTCAGTGTATTAACTAATGTTAGCAAACTCAACTTGTGATTTTAATAATGCATGCATTAATTAAAATTAATAAATGCTGTAGAAGTATTGTTCATAGTTTATGTTAACTAATGAACCTTATTGTATAGTGTTACCAAAAATATTATGATTTAAATATAATTATGTAAAATATAACTTCATTATATATTGTTTCTAAATATATATTGTATGTGTGTGTCTTGCTTAAATATAATTATGTATAATATAAATTCATTATGTATATATATTTTTATAATTTTTATATACATGTGTGTCTTTAAATATACATTAAAAATATACATAGTACACACACACACACTCACACACACACATATATATATATATATATGGGTGATTCTATAATTTGGGGTACATTTGGTGTCCCCGCAAAAATAAAGTCACTATTTTTCCTACTTTTTCCCCAAATGGTTATATTGTGTACATGGTTATTATTATTCTTTAATAATTGTTATGAATTACAAGATGTTACAATCCATAACAATGTAATAATTTATTTTAAAAAATGTCCTAAATAGCTGAAAATCATGATTTCTTCTTGTCTGCATTAGTCAGTGTATTTTTTTCCATCATGTATCTACGTGCAATCAAAATGTTTTATAGTACTTTTCTTCTGGCAACAGTTTATTCATTTTATCTATAAAATGCATAAGTCTAAAACATTAAATTATTTAAAAGTAATTTTTTTTCCCACCAAATCTCGTGTCAACTCTGTTACCAACCCATAGTTTGCCTTTAAATATTTTGCCTGGTGGAATTGTCTCTCAGAATTGTGTAAGTTACAGGAAATTATGTCACTTTCTCTCACTGATAAGACCTGAAGCTCTCAAAAGTATCTGTGCTCTCTCTGAGAAAATATTTTAATCTAAAAACGTCTTACATCAAGAGTTATTTTTAGAACGTCAACTCTGTTACCACAATATCAAAAGGAAAACAGAATTTATAACTGATCTCACATTGGGTTATATAAGCTTGTATAATCATATTTTCATTAGTGTCATGTTTTCTTAGCATTTATGCCAGCAAGTGGAGTTTTTGTAAAAAAAAATAAATAAAAATTTCTATTCTGTTACACTATTGTCTCCATTGTAAGTCTACCTAGGTAACAGAGTTGCCTGTCACAGACGGGGACACCAAATGTACCCGCAATTATAGAATTAGTCATATATATATATTTATATATAAATATATAGTTACTTGTTTAGAACATTGTTTTACTCTCTTTTTTTGTTTGAAGTACCATATAAAAGCCATAATAAACGTATAATTGCTTTACTACTAAGTACTACTAACACTGCTTGTCTTTTTAGGGGTAAACACTGATTTGGAGAATTGCTGAAAAGTACAGTCATGATATACATGCTCAATCAATGCCAAATTTATATATTAAGATATTTACACACTAATCTTTTAAAACAAACAAAAGTGTCCATATTTCCTGGTGTTAAAGCAATGGGAAAACCTTTTGTCCTCCAACACTCAACGTTCTCAGATCAGACATGTTATCTTGTGCCCAACAGATTTTGGAGCCCTCTACAGGACACAAACAAACCTACACCTAAAAGCCAAAGGTTAGGAGACTTGGAAAAACATCTGACTCCAACACGTGCAGAAAGATGCCTGTAATATCCATCTAACAAAGTACATGATGTTGAAGAACTGAGCTCTAACACAACACATGAATTCAGGTCAGATCTGCCAAAGGCTACTCAGAAGAAAACAATCCAGATCTAATCTTATTAAAGACTGTTTATTAAGCACAATTACAAAAATCAAGTTCAAAGTAACTCTAGTGGTGTTCCTGTAATGCACTTAAGACAGAGAGCAAACTCCAACTTACTTCTGGTTTGGGTCAAGAACCTTTTCTGTCATAATTATTCTAGAACAGTTCCGATCCTGCAGTCCCAAGATTCTAGATTTCCCCCCGTTTTCTAAACACAAAACTTCATCCAGTCACAGTGGCGGTGTTTTCTCGGAAACTCGGAGCAAGTCTGTAATGTACTACGATAAATAGACTATGACAAGCTAACAACATCATTTTGACTTTAATAGGAACATATAAAGTTTTACAGAGGAAGTCATAAAGGTCTTATTATTTCTAGAAAGAATATAAATTAATTTATAGCCTCCTGTTTCAGAAGAAGTTGTACTCTATCTCTTAAAAATGTTTGAAATGTAGAAAACTGTACACGGCCGCTTCTGTTATGGGGCTCAATAAAGTCCTTTAAGGTCCGTGTGGTTTGGGGAACTAGAATAGACTGTACAGTGTTTTCCATCGCCTTTGGTCCTCAGGTCGTGTCGGGTCTCTGTATCCCGTCCTGCTGACGATCTGCTGAGAGTCTAACATACACATGCTACATGGCTAGTGTTCATTTTTTGGACAGGAATTTCATCTTGTGTCCTAAGAGAAAAGAGAGAGGAAAGAGAAATGCTCAGTCAAACATAAAACTTTATTTCCTTCACAAATATTGGTCCATCAGACTAAGGCTGTTCAGAATGGAATAGCTGTATACAGGTTTGTATTGTGGTATATAGTATTTGTGCTCTATGCAAGACAAAATAACCGAAAAACATTTTATATGAATGCATTATACTCTATATATTGGTCGGCCAAGTACTGAGCAAACAAAACTTTAACTTCTGTTTTGCAAATTCATTTTTGATTGATCTTAGGAAATATTGTTATATTTTCAGACATTGGATTTGAGACGTTCATTAGCTGTGAGCTCTAATCATCAAAATTTACAAGAATGATTTTTTTTTTTACTTTTGAATTTTGCTTTACATGTAATGGATCTAAAATACATGAAAATTTCACTTTTTGAACCTACAAAATATCATTGTTTAGATGCACCTGTATATTAATATAATGATAAGTATATTATTTTATATATTAAAAAATACATATTTTATTTATTATGCAGGGCCAACTTACTTAAAATGAATTCATTAAATACATGTTGAAATATATAAATAAATTGTTAAATACATAATTTAATAAATATTTTTTGTAATAATTTTTTTTTATATTTTAATAAATGCATAAATATTTATTTACAACAACCATAACTTTGAAAATTAAATGTGGAGGAAATAAATAAATAAATGTTCATTTATTCATGCATTTGTTTGTTTTTAATTATCCAGTTATGCATTTGAGGATTTATTTATACCTTTTAATATTTATTTAATTATCTAATTTTGAGTCATTTGATCCTCCATATTATGTTTATTTTAATATTTATTTATGTTATTTGTATTTTGCACAGAGCAACGTGCGGAATACTACAACCCAAAATACAAAGCAGTAAATAACTGGCATGAAATGATATATAATAATTCTGTAAAATATATATTTATTAATTTACCATTTTTACCACAGCCTTTTATAATCAAAATATCATACTTTCCAATAATAAAATATATTTTTTATTAATAAAATTATCTTTAAAATATAATACTTGATGTTTTTTTCCAGCCAGATCAGGATATTTACAGAATATGTACAGAAGATATGCATATGCAGCAGAAACATCACGTCATTCCAAACATGCCCTAATTTGATTCTTTAATTAGATCTGCAGGTGAAATATTACCTAAACCTTTGAGGAACTTGTTGACGCCTCTGTTCTCACTGCCTGGCAGAGAATCGAGGTAATCTTGAGCTCTCAGCTCAAACAGACCTGTTCAAAAACACAACATGGCTGTTAAACACTACTTCAGAGACAGAACTAAATCAATTCTCACATATAACCTGTATTTCTCAAGATTCATAAACATTCAAACCTTTCAGGCCCTGCCTCCGAAATTCTCTTTCCTGCACGAACCCGGCAAACATCTGCGTCTCCATGAAGACCTCCAGGAATCTCCGCAGGCTCTTGGAGGACACGGCCTTACGGAAGGCCTCTCGCTGGAAGGATGAGGGAGTGGGAGACGAGGAAGACGAGGCCGAGGATTCTTCATCACGCTCACTGCCGCCCATAAAGAGTGAGTAATGACCCACGATTTCCACAAAGAACCGCACAAACACCTCCGACACCACACTGCTCAGAGAACTGGGCTCTAATGGGAGGAAAAGTTGAATAGTCAGGATGCTTCATTGTTCGTCCAAAAAGTGACCATTATAGTTATCTAAACTAACTAAAACTGAAACTATAACCAAAAATAAATACATAAAAGTTTATATAGAAACATTACCTGAAATAAAATGAATTTCACTTAGATGCTAAGACAATATTTTCTTAAAATAACTTATATTATATACATATAAATATAATAAACAAAAACCACAAAAAATGCTAAAAACCACAACAAAACGAGTACAATTTCAGATTCAAATTCAGAAAACCGAAAATAAAAAAATATATATTATGAAAAGTAAAAAAAAAAAAAGATTCAATTAATACGGATTCAAACTATAATAGTGTCTAAATGATAAATAATGCTGTTGTCGAGTGCATTAAACCTGATACATGTATATCATTTGAAAAAAAAATTATATGTAACACTTTACTTATAACCTTAATGTGTTATAAAGGTATTCATGAAGTACATTATATCTTCTCATAACTGCTACCAAAATGAAAATGCATTATAATATTTGAAGATAGGTTTGTTATATGTTTTTACGCATTGAGGCGAGACACGTTAGGTGAATGAGGTTAAAAAAATAAATATATAACTAACAGATATCAGCATACTTACACTGTTGATTGAT
Organism: Enteromius viviparus; assembly: GCA_032353835.1. Classification (NCBI taxonomy): domain Eukaryota; kingdom Metazoa; phylum Chordata; class Actinopteri; order Cypriniformes; family Cyprinidae; genus Enteromius; species Enteromius viviparus. Next base: position 11,192 of record JAUCNO010000365.1, read on the forward strand.
TACATTAAGAACTACAAATATGTTTTTTTAATTTCTCAATTTCTTTGAAGAAAAAAAAAAAAATTCTAATATTGATCCAAATGAAGTTCTTAACAATGCAAATCTAGTTGTAATATATTTAGGGAATTTCCGAAATATCTTCATGGATCATGTTCTTTACTTAATAAAGAAAAAGAAAAAGAAATATGTATAATTTTGACCCATACAATGTATTTTTGGCTATTGCTACAGATATATCTGTGCTAATTATGACTGCTTTTATGCTACCGGGTCACAGCTTGTATAGAAATTGTAAAGTTTGGTGCATGCAAGTACTACTGAAGGTGGTACTGATTTTTCTTTTATAATGCATTATGTTTATAGGACTTAAATAAAGGGTCACCAACGTTATTATTTTGTGAGAAAAAATGTGTTATGGGATGTTTTATACATATACAATTGTATTTTGATCTTTTTAACTTGAATATAAGAGATGGGACAGTAATTTACCGCTAGGATTATCTGCCACGTCACACGCCAGCTCCTTCCTCCGCTCTAGAACGTGTTCGAGAGCGGCCTGGAGTTTGTGAGGCAGAATCGAATCCTCATCATCCATCTAAAACAGGAAACACATTCATTTTATGTAATGCTCGTAATGCAAAAGCAGCCTAAATAAAAGACCAAAGCTGCTCGAGTACCGTACCTGTCGCAGGAAACGACTGTTGCCGAGGTCGACCACCAGGACCTGAAAGAGAGCAGAGGACAAAGTAATGTCATTTCCTCCCCACACTGGCGATCTCAGCCTTTTCCCCATGGCAGCTATTGTGAAGAGGTCTAAGGTCAAGGCCGCCCCACCTGAATGGGAAGCGCTCAGAGAGAAATATTAGAAATGTGTCCGGCCTCTGATCTTCACTGTAAAAGAGCTCAATCCGGTTCTTTTGTCCCTCCATTAAGGTATATATAGAATATTAACACAGCATCCCCGGCTTTATTGGCCTCGTTTCCTTCCCACATTAGTCATAATGAGGTGTAAAATTCAAGAGGTCAAAGGTCAAACAGCTGAAAATATCTTTAGAGATATCCTTTGGCTATGTGCCTACCATATCCACTTTTTTACTTTTATTTTGCAACCTGTGCATCGGCCAAAATGTTCAGTATAAAACCAGAGAACTGCACTTAATACTTAATCCCAAGATGCAACAAACAAAACTGTTGAAGAATGCTAAATATGTATTTCTAGTATGTATATATATATATATATATATATATTATTTATTTATTTTTTTGCACAACCATAGTTAATATTATTTCATACTGCATGCCAAAGTTATATATACATACATATATATATATATATATATATATATATATATATAGTTGTGATGGGGGGTGAAAACTTTTGAACAGAGTCAAGATGTATACATTTTTGTTATTTTGCTGAAATATCATATTTCTTTCATTTATTACTACCCTTCAGAAGCTACAGAAGTTTCCCAGAAGACAAAATTAGTGAAATTTACCATGGTGTTCAAATTCAAAGTTTTCAACCCCCGGCTCTTGAACCTTTTGTAAAAGTTGCATATGAGTCCCTCAAGTCCAAATTCACAACCATTCTGAAAAACCACAGAATTTGTGGGAGCTTTTTTGAAGAAGTATGTAAACCTATGACCACAACTGTATACAGTATATGTATATATATATATATAAATAAAATACCTTATAATGACTCTGAAATACACTATAAAAATGTATAAAAAGATAAAAATGACTTTTTTCATCAGTTCAGAGGTCTTTTCTGAATATTATATAAGCATGAATTATTTAATCAGACAGTTCACTCACACATTAAAGCATTTGCAGAAGAGACAAATTAAAAAAGAAATACAAATAACTGTATCTGTGTGTACGAAGTATGTTTATATAAATTGTGTACTCACCTCCTCCAGCGGCAGCTCTTTGAGACGGGCCAGAGAGCTGGAGAGCAGCCCGACTATGAAGGGTGTAGGAGTGCAGACGATGTCCATCATGGACGGCGGCAGGACGGGGATGTACGTGTGCTGCCAGGTGAACGGGTACAGCAGAGCCACCACGGCGTGACAACATTTAGAGAGGGTGCTAAAGAGAAAGAGACTTGTCAACATGACTGCACTGACATATTTACACCAGCAGATGGCAGCAGTTCTGTGTGCTAAAGCAGACATCAATTGAGAGGATATTGGGAAATATTGGCAAAATTAATACAAATATATTTCTTATTTTTCTTTTTTGATTTAAGTGTGAATTATGACTCATTAAGTCACCCATTGTTGAAATAAATATAATTTGTATTTTTTCATTGGCAGGATTGGAAATAATACCAACAAAAATGACAGTCATTAATATCAGTTTATTGATGTTTTTGAAAATATATATTTTTATTCAAATAAATCTCAAATAAAAAAGTTCCAATGTTATTATTCAACATTGTTTAAAATAAATAATAATAGTAAAAACAACTATTTAAAAAAAATCAAGTTTCATCTACTGAAAGCTCAATCTTTACTCATTAGGATGCAGATTTCTTCACTTATTTTCAAGATGACACATAATTTGATTCTTGTGTCTGTGATCTCTTCAAGATTTATTCGCCAGCTCATCTCGCACAACACTGTCACAAATCATGTTTTTAGGGAGGATGCTGTTTTGATAATTCTTAAGTAGGGACCCGGCTCTCATTACAGACCCAGAACGTCATGTGAGCACTAGTCTCTCTCTTTTTCCATAGAAAATAGCATTGGGGTTGACTTTTGTTCCCAAGGCGACTATATAACACAACAGCATTTTTTCCATATCTGTCTTGAGCCGTGAAAAACAGTTCCACAAGCAGCACTTTTTCCCTTCTTGCCGTGTCATATCTTTTTATTCTTCCGTTGTCCTCTTTTGGGTTCATGCACAAACACACGTGTGCCTCTTTTAATGTGAATAAACCCCAGTTTGACACACTACAGTCCATGTGTTTATCATATATACTTATGAATGCTAATAGACACCATTTACACGAGTGAACATCCAGAACAAGCAGCTCCTACTCACCTGTCTGTATTAAAACAAGCGTTCTAAACTTGGCTGTATTGCTGGAAGAGATACCTGAGTTTATCTGCAGTGAAGATAACCCTTCGCTCCAGCAGAAGAGAAGCAAACACTCGCAGAAGCAGACGCAAACTCAGAGAGGAAAACAAACACTCAAAATCCACATGCTCCAGACGGGAATCGGAAGGCCGACATAATTCTATAACCTTCGGAAAGAGAAAGAGAGAGAAATGGAATTAGCTTTGAGACTCGTTTGTCAAGTTGAAGCATTCACTGTAGAACTCCAGAAGTCATCCTCGGCCCCTTCCAAGGCCTTTTATATACTGACCTCTGTTCCTGAACCCGGTAGAAAGTTTTTGATGCTGATGGTTCTGCCCGGCGCTGGGAATGGAGCCTCCATAATTCCTCTCATAAACGGCTGGACCAGTGCGGGAGAAATGGCTCGCCGCTTCTCCACCTCATCTAGGATCTGCATCACACAGACATGATCTGTTTAATGTCACCAAAGTTTTTTAAATCACTTCTTCATTTGATTTGATTTTTTGCCGCCTACCTATAAGTTAAAAACTAATAAATGTAATAATACCAATGAGAATAAAAAGTAATTATTGTCATTTTATTGATGTATTAAAAATATTTTTTAACTACATTTTTGCACAACACTCATTATTTACATTATTTAACATAAATAATAGTAATAATACATTTATTTTCATAATTGTAATAAAAAGCAAAATAATGAAAAATATATTAAAAGAAACAACTAAAAAGCAAATGATCAAGCAAAGCTAAATTAAATTAAATTAAATACATATTAAGCATGTCTTTAGGGTAAGAGGGCCTATAGGCTGTATAGGGCTTGAATAGAATAGAATAGAATAGAATAGAATAGAATAGAATAGAATAGAATAGAATAGAATAGAATAGAAAGCATTTATTTATGTTAAGAGGTATTACAGGCTGTAATGTCTATAGCGTGAATAGAATAGAATAGAATAGAATAGAATACAGAAAGCATGTATTTCTGGTAAAAAGCCTTACAGGCTATAACATGCTTTAAATTAAATAAATTAAATTCAATTAAAAAGGTCAAATGAAATACCTTAGAGAACAGATCAAAACAGCCCAGTCTGCTCACTATGCAGTACACTTCAGGTAGACGCCTCCCTTTACCACTGGGCTATAAACACAGACACACAAACCATAGATGAGACTTCAAAAAATGGATTTAAAATACAAAATGGCATTTATTTCTAACTGCTAAATAGAAGTCACTAAAATGCAAGCTAATTGGCATTTTTTAAAAAGCAATACGCAGCATTTATTGTGCAACATTAAGTAGCACAAACTCATTCGTGTTTTATAATAAATGTCTAGCCTTTGGTAAATATACTCTACATTATGTAAAATTTGGTTTGGTTTCTGCAAAATGAAAAATAAAGAGCAGCTCACCAGTAAACGTCGACAGTAGCCAAATCTTCGGCTCCCGTCTTCTCCGGTTAAGACAAACGAGAATGTCTCGCTATAAAGTACAGATTCAATTCCAGTGAGCAACTGATTTCCAAACAGCACAAAAACATATATTTCAGCAAATAACAACACATGAATTGGATACCTGGGGAAATTGTCCACAGGTGCCCAGTCTTTAGCGTCAGGGAAACAGAACTGTGGAATGACTTTCAGCTGGTCTTCAGCCTCTCGCATAAACTTGAAGCTTCGTTCAAACTAATGAGGAAAAAAAAAAACAGAAACACAGATGCATTAACGTCTTGTGCTATTATATCTATTAAGCCCAAATAGATCATATTAGCTCTATAGTAGGGTACAATGTATAATTACAAAAAAAATTATATACATCTGTATTGAACATTAATGGAGCAACGGATTTTGTGTAAAAATAATTCATACAAGTAATTTACTTTGTTTAAAAATCATTAATATATAATGTACCCCACATACAGGGGAAAAGGAACATAGTATTGATAGAAATACATCAAATATACATAAAATAATGTTTTCACTTTAGCAAACTTTGTACTATTTTCTATTTATTTTAAAAATTTTAATAATGATTAAATATATACATTTTAATATAAAAATATATATTTTAAAATACAGAAACAAAATAATTTGAATAAGTAAAGATTCTGAAAGTAATAGAGAGCCAATATATGATATTTGCCATCTGACTCTAACCAAGTCATGTCAACAAATGGAAAAGTCTAATTCTTGTATTACTTGACCTAAAAATATATACATAATTTTTATGTATATATTTAGTATGTATATTATGTATATTTTTATGCTACTTAAATCTACAGCATTTTAAAAACATAAAATATTAGATCAAGCCAGCACAGAATCAACTTTGCAATCGCACCACAAGGATCAGCCGAATTTGCACATGCATCTTGTAAAAAGTGCTACACCATGTTTTTTTGTGCCATCTAGTAGTTCAGAGCAAAATAATATCAACTGTACCTTTAACCCTTTAGCCCCGTTGTACTCTACATGTTATTGGAAGGAAATTGTTCATACCTTGAGAGGGAACTGCTGCGTGACTTCTGGTAAATACGGCACGCCTGCTTTGGTCTTATGAAGAGCCACAACCAGAAAGTACTCAAACAACTTCCGCTCCTGCAGTTCCATGAAGTCTCGCTCCAGAGTGCGATATCGGCCAGTTTGCCTCAACATAGACTGGACCGACACTAATCTCTGACTGTGAGCTAAAACAGAAGAGGAAGGATAAACAGAAAAGAATTATGTGTTTTTCCGATAGAATTAAAAGTACATTAAAGCAATAGTTCACCCAAAATGGCAAATGTGCTGCAAATGGTCAGCCCATCCAAGATGTAGATGAGTTTGTTTTTCTTCATCAGATTTGGAGAAATGTAGCATTACATCAATGTATTCTATGCAGCCAAAAAGAGACACATTTAGCTGTATGCATCAACATTTTGCATCATATTGTGTATCATCTTTTGTCCAGATGGATCCAATGTTTCGGGAGTCTTAAAACAGTCAAATTTGAAACCCGTGCTGTTTTTTAGTTTATAGTACACGTGGTATCTGAAGTGTATACTATGTTGTTTTGAGTTGTATTTAGTCCTCAATCAATAATACTGGTTTCTGTGGTGAAAAAGTCTCAGGGACTTGTACTTTGGCCAGAAGCAACTATTTAAATTTAAAACTATTTAAACAAGTCTCTTACAGAAACACATCTTTTCTCTTCTCAAGATGTTAACTGAAGGACTGGAGTGGTGTGGAATATTGTTGTGTTTTAATCAGCTGTTTAGACTCTCATTCTGACGGCACCCATTCACTTCCATTGGTGAGCAAGTGATATACTGCTACACTTCTCCAAATCTGATAAAGAAAAAAATAAATCTATACCTTGACCTGATGATGAGTAAATTTTTAGCAAATTTTCAGTTTTGGTTAAACTGCTCCTTTCATGTAAACTTGAAATTCTTAACTGACATGAAGACATAGTTCTGTAGGGCCTTGTACCTTTTAGTTTCTCCTCTGTGTCACTTTCAGACTCGCTGTTTTCATCCGTTACTATACCCGAGAAGAGAGAGAGGTCAAAGGTCACTAGAAAATCAGTATGCAGGTATTCGCATAGACATATTTCATGCTTGGATGCACATGTGTATCCTATAACGTAACATAATTCTATAATCTCTGGAAAAGTGGGTCAAACACAACTGACCCAAAACTGTAAACGTGTCCATAAAGCTAAGTGGACGCACATGTGGATGGGGCCCAGACTGTCCCACAATGCAATGCATGTGAATTATAATGACTCTCTAGGTGCAACAAATACGGTCATCACACATTAGGGTCATGCAATGCATACAAGCAATAATTCTTAGAATTCTATATAAAAACATATAATATTTTTAAAAATGAGTAATACATAATTTTTTTAATAAATAAATACTAAAAATAAATGTTTAAAATTACGTAAAATAACATATATATATACTGTATTGGGCTATCAATTGATTATTACATTAAATTGCGATTAATCGCAATTTAAATCACACTTTTTCATCTGTTCTAAATGTACCTTAAATTAATTACATTTTCAAGTTCAATATTCTGACATAGACATGGCCAATATATTTCAAAGGTCATAGATGTTTTTCAGAGATGTTTGTTCATGTCATGAAGGTTCCTGTTACTTCTCTTTATTTGAACTGTGCAAATGTTTGCATTTTCACATTAAAGGGCAGCTTACTTCTGAACATACATAATGTACATTTATTCTAAAAATGTTTTGCATCTCTGTCCTACATACTATATTCTAAATAAAACTGTTTTCATTATATATTTTCTGTTGTCAGACAATGGAAAGAATGTGAAATAGTGACACTAAATTCCAATATGTTAACTTACACCAAAAAACAGATTTTGACAATAGAAAAAGCATGCTGATTTAATCACACGTTAAAAAATTTTACGGCAATTATACATTTGCGTACATTTTGACAGCCCTAATATATATATATATATATATATATATATATATATACAAAAAAAAAAGGTCAGTGACAAGGGTGAGTGAACTGGATGCACTATTGCACTTTAAAACAGGAAAAAGTAGGTCTAAATTTATCTAACATATAATGTTGCCCTCACAGACCTCTTCCTGAACTGGACTCGGTTGACTGCGAGACCCTTTTCATCCTCTTCTTTCCCCTCCGGGCCTCAAAGATGCTGTTGATTTTCTGCACCATCTGTTGAAAAAAAAAACAGTCATGGCTTTATCAGAGACAGGCCTTCTAAGTCTTTCGCAAAGGAGTTGATGGAAATTACTTTTTCCTCCATTTTTCAGATTATTCTTAGGTGTCTCATCCGCCTGTCACATTTGTCTTGTATTTTTATTAGCAGTGGAAGGATGCCGAAGGGCCAGCGTCTCAGTCAGCACTGGACCAGAACCATAAATCACTGATAAGTTAAGGATTACACTGACTGGGCCCCTTTTTGGACGGTACCTTTGGAATTTTCCGCCGCCGTCGGTTGTAAGGATCCCCTGACAGGCACGGGGTGTCATCCGGGCTGCTGGGTGTTGAAGGAGGGCTGACTCGCGACGGGGACGCAATGCCGCCATCTCTGCCGGTCTTTCGGAGTTCCAGCAGCTTGAAACTACGTCGCTCTGAATTGTGCCTGAAGAAACCAGGCTTGGAGGAGAGCTGTCAAAGAAAAAGGAAATTCAGAGTCAACTGCTAATTTGATTTATCAAGCTATGTAGTCATCATATCATTCCTTGTACTTGTATTTTGTAAGTTCTATTTTCTATGGGATGCAAAAGCAGCCTTTTTGGAGAATGTACAAGCTGCTTTTTCAATATAGAAGCCTGTGTCTGTCACTGAACATAAAATTGTATAAAGGTAATTCCGACTTTTTATCTCACAATTCTAACTTTCTTTTATACAGGCTTTGATATGAGGCTTAAAAGTAGGCCTTATTTAGAGTTTTTTTCATTTATAAAAGCTCATTCACAATGATATTCCATTTTTGTCATCATGCACAAGCTCTTTAAAGCAGCATTGATTCTAATGGCCCTTAAGTACAGGTACATGACATATTGACATTTTTTGGGAAAATTACTAAATGTCAGTACTGAATGCTGATATGTATGGAGAAGTTTCTCTACAGTGGAAACTATTAATCAGGAATGCAGTATAAATACCTTCGATGGGGTGTCAGGAATGGGAGAGGAAGGGGAAGAAGAAATGGGATACTTGCTCCCAAGACAGCGAATTTCCAACTCTATGTCTTCATATGGGTTCTCCTTCGATGGAGGGTCTATGGGAGGGAAAATACATACATTAATAGCTGTGCTTGCTTAGCCATTCTTGAAAACCCTAATGCTAGATATTGATTAGAATTTTAGTATTTAGTAGTTTCAATTAAGCCTCAATTCATTGTCTCTGAGGAGAGACGATTTATACCCGGCGGACAATAAAACAAATTTAAAAAAATCTCTTGATTTACATTAAAATGGATCTCAAACCACACTGAGAGATGAAAAACCAGATACGACCCCTAGCAACCACTGTCAAGACTAACTTCAGGTTGGTTTAAGTTTGTAAGGATTGTAAAAGTCTGAATTTTTAAAGTTTAGATTAGATAGATGTTAATAGCTTGTTGCTACCATAATTTATGACATTGCTAAAAGGATTTAACAAGTCATTATCATGCTTTTAACATGATTAACATGTTGTTAATGTTTTTAGCACAATTATTATGTTGTAAGTATGTTTCTAGGATGATTATGTCTTGTCAAGATGTGAAGATAATGTCTTGTTAACATGTTTTTAACAAGATAAGCATGTTGCTAGCAAGTTGATTATCATGTTTTTAGCATGATTAGCACATTGCTAATAATTTTTCATGCAAACAATGTAATTAGCATTTTATTAACATGTTTCTAATATGATTAGCATGCTGCTAATGTGTTTTAACATGATTCGTATGTTACTACTGTAGCATGTTGTTAGCATGATAAGCATTTTGATAGCATGTGTCTAACGTGATTAGCATGCTGCTAGCATGTTGTAGGATGATTAATATGTTACTACTGTGTTGTTAGCATGATAAGCATTTTGGTAGCACGTTTCTAACTTGATTAGCATGTTGCTAGCATGAATAAGTACATTGATAGCATGTCTAGTTGCTAAGATTTCAGTTTTCAAATTTGGCTTTCTCAAGCCAAATTAGAAACTCAGTTTACAAATGTGCCGTTTCCTATCAAATAAAACAGTTTAGATTTCAATTTTATTTTAAATAATTTTATTTCTTTCATAATGACACATCATAATTCAGATTTGCTGACAGTCAATGGTGCTAGCTAACGGCGGCATGTTAATTTCTCCTTGTCAACACTGACTGATTTAGTCCTGCATTTCTGCGAAGAGATTTCAAACTAACGTCAAGTATTTGCTTGCTTTTGTATTCTTTTCCAGATGTTTGAAAGTTTGCCAGGGAATCCATGCAAACCTCATTGGCTGCGTGTGGCATCACCAGTGGCGCTAACAAGAGGACAAACTCCTAGCGAGATCTGCCTTGGTTTGTGTGAAGAACGAATGAGCCAGAGAGAAAGAGACTGGGATAAGAAAAAGATTTGAGCGGAAGAAGGGTGTTTTTTACAGATGCAGAAAGCCTCTGTCACGTCGATTCATCCACCAGATGCGTCGGTTGGGAAGACAGTTTATGATGTTGGGACATCCAGTTCTAGAACATACGCTACACTCCACATTCAAAGCCATTAAAATTCCTTCTACTAGCCAGAGAAATGCAAGATCAATAGTAAACCTTCCATTATTGGAAAGTGCTATTATATAACTAGACACAGCAATAATTATTCCAAGAAAGAAGGACGATTGTGCTGACAAATTGACCTTGGTTTGGTGAGGAAGACTAGAGATTTATATAATCACAGATGATCAAAGTTTAATAAAAAATAAAAAAAAAATAAAAAACTATACATTCCAGATTTGTGGTTTACCATCTTTTTGGGTTTTGACCAAAAAGAGAGCAGGGAAACAGCTATGCTAATTAAGATGCTAATTAAATGCTATTAAACTAACCAAAGTTAGGACAACAAAATAAACTGGCTTTGGAAAGTCCAGAAAAAGGTCTTCCAAATCGTTTGTTGTTGATGTCAAGGCCTTGCATCCAATCAATCTATTTTTCCTAGGCACGTATCAGACCTCACATCATGCTTTGGAGAAGACTAATGTGGGGTAACCCAAACAAAGATGACCACTGGTGAGGTTGAGCAAAGGAACACCAATGTTTGTAATGGCATTGTCTCAATTTGGTCCTTATTAAAGTTTCAAGCTCCTAGGCTTCTGAGTAATTGCTCTGTCAGGTTCAGTCAGGTACCATTGTGGTGCAATGCATTGTATTACCTAAGATATCCTCATAGACATTCTCTTCCGATAAAGTGCGAGTGAGGCCTAGCTTAGATAGCTCATAGAGATCTGCTCGACAACCGTCTCCTGTCGACTGTAGAAGATCTTCAAACTCGTAGGACTTCCTGCAGGTTCAACAAATACAAATAAAACTTCATTAAGAGGATGAGAAAGACCAAGAAGTCCACAGGAAATTGAAGAACTGAAGGTCCACTGGAAAAACAAGACTTAAAGGATTGGATTTTGGCATAATCTTGGGTTAGAAGCAGACCCCTCAACCCCCAGGACACAAGTTAAATTTTCTCTTTTTTTATAGATGGACCAGACTGATTAATAGTACCATTAAAACAGCATCCCCATAAAGACTGAGGATGCTAATCCTTCAGAGCAGTCTTGGTTTTCAAAAGATTTATTAGTGTGACATAAAAATCAGACAGCAGGAGTTTTTTCAGCCCATGTGCCGCTTCTCCAGCTAGCATGTCGACATATGGAATGGTCGCTCTACAAACAGCAATATGAGATGAGGAATTATGGGTTTTTAAATCTGGATAAATTCACTGTATAGATCTA
>JAUCNO010000365.1:32060-64987 GCA_032353835.1 Enteromius viviparus
CGGTTGTCACTCCCTGTACTCAACAACTGTATTCTGCTGCTGTGTGAATGTGGCCAATAAAATGCGATTTTTTTTTTTTGTCAACACAATTTTATATAGACTATGAGTAGGTAAAATACTGAAATAAATGAATAAATAAAATGACCTTTTAAACCGTTTAACTGATTGTGTTCAAATTGGTCAGTTAATGGTTAAACGGTTAAAATGAGCATCCCTATTTAAAACTATAACAATGTTATTTTGTCTGTCACAAAACAGCATTACACAGTATTTTCAGATGATATTACATTATAAAAGTTAAAGTTTTTAAAAACAAATATATACACATACATTTAATCACTAAAACATTGTAAAAAAGTGAAATATAAAAATACTATTTTACAAAATGTATTGAATATTATTTGTAATTTCCGTCAAATTTATTTTATTTATTATTTGTAAGTATAAGTAATTTATTTTTTTTAAATTCTAAATGTGTAAACATTTATTTTTTTAAATACTAAACGTTTTGATTTAATTTAATAGATTTGTTTAACAAATTAATTAAAAACATTTTCAAAATTTGAAAAAATCTGTTGGAGGAGGAATATGAATACAGAAAAAATAATACAAATGTAATAATGTTGATTAAAAGAAGACAAATATTAGGAAAAAATATTATGTTCAATTATTCATAAATTAATACAATTCTAAAAATATTTAAAATATTTAAATAAAAAAATATATATTAATGACATTTTTAAAAAATGGCACATTGTCTTTTTAACCGTAACATTTTTTGCCATCACATCAGCTGACCTGAGTTCTCTCTGTGTATTGTGTGAGTTCTGTTGTTTCCTGCAGGTACAGAGGCAGAGTAGACAGCAGTGTTTCTTTCTCCTTAATAGTCTGAAGACTTCCTGTGAACTTCAGAGTGGACATAGACTCCAGCCTGGACCTGAACTGAGGCTGAAACACACAGGAGACACTAGTCAACATTATTACAGCATTCAAACACAACTAATAACAGTAAAGAGAAAATAACTTCTTTTAACTTGAACATTGTGTTTTTGGGTAGCATTTTTTCCAACAGACACAATTAAAACAGACTTCCATGTTTTCACAGAAAAACAACGAAAAAGCAGCACAATCGAATAAAAAACCTTTTAAGCACTACTACTGTGTGTCTGATATTTCATGTTGCATCATGTTGATGGGCTGAAAGCTGCTGTTTGTTGTTGTTAATAGCTTCATGTGTGCAGCACTCGGAATAGAATTAGTTAAATATTTATTTAACTAGAGGATCAACTTAGAGGATCTTAATTTTTGGCCACATTGCCCAGCCCTAACAGCAACTAGCATGCTGTCCTCTGACCTGAGACAAACACAGGACTCTCCGGATGTGCTCCAGTCCCTGGGTAGCGTCCAGCAGGGCGGCACTCATCAGTCCGGCGGCAGACGGACGCTCACTCATCCTCAGCACCGTCATCATGTAGCCGTCGGACATGATTAGGAAGGGCTGGCGAGGATGCCACGTGACGGAGTAGCGCTGTCTCATGGGGTCACGGAGAGACATGCTAGAGCTGGACACGTCCTGAGACTGCTGAGGCACTGGAGGTCTACAGATGACAGAACATTTGAAATATAAACTTTTTTTACATGCATGACATCATGCATCTGATATAAAGCTTGCATTTGTATTTTTTTTTAGTGTTGCACATTATATGTATGAGAGGACATGATGTCTCGTGTTTGCAGTGATGTGATTATTAGGCAAAGATGTCTCGCTACTCATGTACTTACACTGAACAAAGAAAGAAAACAAAACAAACAGAGATGTAAATATGCTGATTTAAAGAATATTTATTTAATAAGAAAGGTGATTATTTGTGCAAGCAAAATACACATATATAAAACCATTTATTTGAGAATATTTTACACAATAAATAATGCCAATTACTTTTTTTATGTTTAAAATAATTATTAAATGTGTTAATGTTTGTATAATTAAAAAGTATATACAAGGTAAAATTTTATACACTATTATAATTATACAAATAAAATAAAGATTTTTATTGAAAATGAAATAAGAAAAATTTATTGACATTTACTTGACTTTTTTTATTAACAAAAAAAATATTATTTAGCATTAATTGTTATTTATAAATAGTTAAAACAATGTCATAAACCTTAAAGATATGGAATTTAAAAAATAAATTAATACATAAGTAAAAATGGATTTGTATATTTAAGAACTACAACATTAAATTAAAACAATTTTGTCTAAATGTTTTTATTTAATGTGTAATTTTCCAAAAATATATTTAAATAATTTTATTAAATGTGTAAATATCTGTATAATAAATTTCAAAACACACCTGGAATTAATAAAATGATTTAAAAAAAAAATGATCACTTATAAAAAAAAAACATATAATCAATACAAAATGAAAAAAATAAGATAAATGAGAAAAAAAAAAAGAATATTTAAGAAAGGAAGAAGAACCAGATAAAATGTGTAATGGTCAAAAAAAAGTTTTTTCACGGCATTTCATCCATTAATGTTTGAGTTCAGTATCAACTTCATAAACGAGGGTCAGTAAACTGCATAAACGAGAGGAAGCAATTAAATCACCTGTAGGTGACTAGTGGGTGCAGAGGCAGGAAGTGGGCGGCACCAAACTCAATGCTGCATCCTGCTGTGGACAGGGACACAAGTCCACCGAGACGAGCCAGCATCAGCAGAGAGCCTCTCTTCAGCACACAGGCCAAATAAAGCCCTTCTGGAGTCCAGCTCACAGATCCAGCCCAGTATGACCTGCAGGAACACACAGTTACTCTCAGAACACACTGCACTTATTCTTCCAATCATTTATTTAATGCTGCATTATGTTGCTGAACATATTGTGGAAGTTGCTTAACAAGTTCACTTTTTAATTACTGTGTTTGTGACAAATCTTAAATCTTTTAAATTGCTATTCTCAATATTCAAGTGCTTAGTGACCATAGAGGAGGAAGAAAAGGTGAATACTGATTCTTAAGAATTTTAAAAACCAATAAACTGAAGCCTGTTCATGACACATTCTATGATATTAATCAGATAACTAAGATATAAATCCCTTTCATTCATTCATGTGCAGACAAGGACAGAATTTCCTATAGTGCTCATAATGCTATGTTTATGGCAGATTTGTGCTATATTTTCATCTACATTTTATATATATATATATATATATATAACATGACAAAAATAAAATTACTACAACTATAATAAAATTATTTAAAAGGAAAATATAAAAAAATTAAAAATAATTAAAACTATTAATAAAAACGAATTGTGCTGTGAAATGAATAATTGCGAACAATGATTAATCGCAACCAAAATAATATGCGTACTGCGTTTATTTATTATGTATATATTTTTTTGACAGAAAAATGTATTATGTTTATATATTAAATTTATATATTTATTTATGATATAAATTATTTAAATACAAACATAGTAAATATTTTCAAATCAGTTCAATCACACACCTCACATATTTTGCTGGTATATTGCGCGTCTTAACGCCACATCCTCCTAAAACACTGGACACGGTCACAAAGTTCTGAGTGCTGATGAACAGCACCTGTGTGGCCTGAAAACAAACACACATATACACGTTAATCACTGCACGATCACTGGTGTTGTTCTGATTCACTGCTGCTGGGAGGCAGTGCTGAGCTCACCTGCGGGTCTTTCTGGTTCAGGACCACAGCTAGTAGTTGACCATCTGGAGAGAACGCTGGGACCAGAGCGCCTCTGGACTTCACCGCTTTACACGGAGGCAGGAGCTGGCTGAGCGGGAATGACTTCGAGATCCAGCGAACACTGAAACCTGCCGAACTGTGAAACAAAAAGCAGAGAACGAGTCCAGGAGATGCAGGAAAACACATGTATAGCTTGAACAGTGCATGCTGATTTGATTAAAAGTGTCTGATTATTCTAATTAAATTTATATCAGTTGTTTTTATAATGCACAAATTTGATGCATGTATTTTTATTTATTTTTTATTCTTAATTTGCTAAAAATAAATTGAGCCTTAAATATTCCTACCTATTCCTCCTGCGCTCTATATTATTATTTATAATATTCTTAAAATTTAATTTACATATTTTATAGTTTTATATTGTGCAAACAAAACAAACATATGCACTGTATTTTTATATATTGTGCAAACATATCACTTTAACATAGATGTATATATATTTATTTATTCAATATTACCAAGTGGCTTTTTGTTTTTATGAAACCATGCCAAAAGCAATATAATAATAGAAACCAATGTTCAAAAAATAATTAAATGTATCATTTATTTTACAATTTAATTTAATTATTTTATATTTTTGTATATTATTTTGCTGCAAAACTTAAAATACATAAATGTAATGGCACAACCCTTGTAGCAAAAATATTTTCTTTTTTAATATACTGTAAAAGATCATTTCATTGTTGCTTCGTAACTTGCTCATTTATTAATTGTTAATTTATTCATATACATCAGTGTTTCCAGTATATAAATAAATATCTGGGTTTTATGATAATACTATTTTCATAAGTTTGATGTCTCTGAATTTTTATTTACTTTTAATTTTACAGTATTTCCACCACTTCATTTTATTTATTAATTTATTTAATATTATCAAGTGTGTGTCTTTTTTTTTTTTTTTAACAAAACCGTGCCAAAAGCAATATAATAAACGAGACCAATGTTCAATAAATAATTAAATTTCATATCATTAATAACAGTCAGCCAATGCTTTTAAATTAACATGGGTTCAAAAGAGCTGTAAATTATAATAAAAAGCACATTTAACATCATCTGACCTGAGTTTGTCGTTCCACTGGATCTTCATAAAGCTGACGATGAGCTGCTCTTCAGCGATGAAGACAAAAGCACTCAGACACACGTCACCGACAGCCTAGAAACCCCACCGCCACAGTCAAATAAAACACATACACACAAACCTAAACAATCTGCACCAGCTCAGCGCTTCTGCAGTATTTACCTGGTTCTTCACAAACACACTGTGAACGGAAGCCTCTTTGTCTTTGCTGGAGGGCAGTTGAATGTTTTCGTGGTCTGATATCTGACTCCAGCGTCCCGGGACTGTGGTGTCCCGCGGGCCGCTCAGATCCTGAGCTGAAGAACATTCCCAGAGGAACACCTGCCCTGTGAGAGCAGCCAGATAAACTCTGTGAGCATTCTCCGATACCAGCAGAGAAAGCCGCACTACACTCGCTGAACCTTCAGAAGACAAGAATGTGTTAGTCTGAGGATAATTTCCAGATGTAAATCAAGAAAAGTCAGACAAATAGGAGATAAAGTCTGATAATGACAATAAGCTTGTTTTATTGTATTATTGCACTGAAACATCACTGAACTGACTTATTTTCCTCTGTGGTGCTGCTTTTTTAGTTACATTTTGTTTGTTTTATAACTAATGGACACTAAAAGAAGCGTTTAACCAAAAATAAAATTTGGCTGAATATGTACTCTTCCTTAAACTATCCCAAATGTAGAGAAAGTTTGTTTTTTTTAATAAGGTTTGGAGAACTGCGTCTCTGCATCAATGGATGTGAATGGGTGCCGTCAGTATGAGAGTCTGATAAAAACATCAGAATAATCCACACCACTCCAGTCCATCTGGAGAAGACGAAATCTGAAATCCAAAATCTGTTTTTATCAGCTGTTTGGACTCTCATTCTGACGGCACCCATTCACATCCATTGCTGAGCAAGTGATGCAATGCTACAGTTCTCCAAATCTGATGAAAAAACAAACTCATCCTTATCTTGAATGACTTTAGGGTGTGTTAGATTTTGGCCGATTTTAATATAAATAACATAAATACCATTATTTTCTTGCTTATTACCATGAAGCCTATTAGAAGCATACTAAAACTGACCTTTGATGGATGAAAGCAGCTGATGAACCTCAGGAACAGCAGAGACCGTCTTCAGTAAATCCTTGTCTTTGTTCCACAGGAAAAGTTCTCCAGAGACCAGAAGACCCACGAGCCACACGCCTGCAAACAGCACACCTGTTAAACACACAGCGCTCCGAGGATTCATCACAAATCTTGAATCGTTTACCGTTCTGAGACGCTGACATGGTCACCACCCTCTGGAGCAGCGGCTGGAGTTTCGGGGTCTTCTTTTTGGTCCGTCCCGAAACCAAATGTATTTCGCTGATCCGATTGTCATCTAACAGGAACACACCCTCCTTGTCCTGAAAGCAAACGATGCTGAGGTGTAACATATATCAGCGTTCGTATGAAACGACAGAAGATGATTAGTAAACGTATGATGATCTCTCACCGTGCCCAGCCAGCAGAATCTGGGCCATGGCTTTCTGCGCTTGATGCTGGACGACAACAAAACCTCCAGCTTCACTTCCATTCTTGGTGAGTTTCAGAGGATGTCCAGACGGCCTGTATCCTACAGCATCCAGCTAAAATAAGCATATATAAAAGGATTAGTGAAATATACTTGCATACAAAGCCTACCAAACATATTATATATTATATATATATGATATAAAATCAGGCAGCTTTTTTTATTATCAGTACAACCACAAATATATATATATTTTTTAGTTTAAGAGTGAGCAAATGCTTATTACTGAATATGAAATATTGAATACACTGAAATGAAATATCAATTAAAGGCATTATAATAAAATAAAAACACACAATAGTATTTTTTTTTTATTTAACCTTAGCAGTTTTATGAGAAAACAAACTAGCAGCAAAAATTTTAATAAACATAATATAACTTCAAATGAGCATGACTCAGTCTTTGATACACAATTTAAAATACTTACATTATTGTAATAAAAAATATATAAAAATCAGTCAGATAAATAAAATCAGAAGCAAACAAAAAAAGATATTCATGTAACTGCTTATAATAAAATATATATATAATATTTACTCTAAATAATCTCACATTAAATGCATTATTATTATTATATAAACATTTATATTAACATTTTTTCTATACACCCTACAATAAATTGCATTTTTTATTATCCTTTACCAAAATTCATTTGCAGCAGCAGTCAGTTAAATAAATCAAATCAGCAGCAAAATAAATGTTTGCAATAACTAACTAATAATAATAATAATATTTACTAAATATAATAATATAACTAAATACTCTGCACTCGCGTTATTATTATTATTGTTGTTGTTGGTTACCAAATTCATTCGCAGCAGTCAGTCAGCTAAATCAAATCAGCAGCCAAAACACAAGGGATAGAAGTAAAATATTTATAATACAAAATTATATTTACTCTAAGTAAGCTAAATTAATTGCGTTATTAATAAAAACCTCAGCTACAGTCAAATAAATCAAATCAAACCAAACCAAACCAATCAGCAGCAGAAATTAATTATTTAGAACAGCTAAATGACGAGGATAAACATCATTTATTTCGTTAGAGACATTTAATGTTACAAATCTAACTAGCATGATTTTGAACTCTGTTATAAATCAGCTAAAGAGTTATTATCGTGTTGAGATACCGTTAGCCGCAGCACGTCAACACAAGCTCACACACGACACACACACACTCGAACCGACCCGAACCGAACTCTGTAGAGGCAGAGACCAATGTTAAAGCGTCTTTATACTCTACCATCATCCCATGACTTTAAGAAACACATTCCGCCTCAGTTTATTTCGCTGTTTTTCGAATCTCCCTCCACTTCCGCTTTTCCAAACAGCGAACGCAATTCCCATGATTCCCGCGGCGTTGCCATGGAAGCCGACGCGGACGAGCGCATCCAGCGAGCATGCGCCTTCAGAGGGTGCCAATCATCAAAGACTCCTCTTAAAGGGACTTTGCTATATATAAATATATATCTGTGTGTATATATATTTGGGGTCGGTAAAATTTAACGGTTTTTAAAGATGTAATTTATTCCTGTGATACAAAGCATCACGTGTCACACGATCCTTTCAGAAATCATTCTAATATGATGTTTTATTACTAGAATTGTCAATGTTGGAAACAGTTGTGCAGACAAATATATTTTTTGGAACCTGTGATTTTTTTTTGATGAATAACAAGTAAAAAAACAACATATTTTTTTACTAAATATAAAACATTTCTAAAATGTAAATCTATGCTGTGACTTTTTTTTTTCATTTAATAGATCCTTGGTTAATAAACGTATTCATTTCTGTCAAAGAAGAAAGAAAAAACTTTTGAACAGTAGTTAAACAGTAAACTACTGTAACAGTAGTTCTGAACATTATTATCCAAGAAATGCTTCTCTTTTTAATATTTTAATGATCAAAGAATCCTAAAAAAAAAGCAGCTCAACTGTTTCCAACACTGATAATAAAACATCAGCATATTAAAATGATTTCTGAAAGGATCAGAGGTGGACAGTAACGAAGTAGTTGTAATTTGTTAACGTTACTGTACTTAAGTAGCCTACATTTTTCTGTACTTTCTGTAAGTATCTGTACTTTACCGGAATAGTTTTATTTTTATCAACTTTTACTTTTACTTCACTATATTCCTAAGCACAGGATCGTACTTCTTACTTCAATACATTTCATAAAACATATCGTTACTCACATATCACGTGCTCCGTGCGAGACGCAGACGAGCGATTCATTAACAAACTGATTCTTTTTAATGAACCTGTTCAATCGGTTCGCAAATCTCAACAAACGATTCATTCTCGAATTGGAATGATCCGATTGCAGCTGTTCGCGATTCAACAGCTCACTGATTCAAACGATCCGTTCAGACCGAGTCTCCAGTGAACCGAACAACTGGCGCGCTCGACTGATGATGAAGTAAGTTACTAACATTAACTGAAAATCATATTTAGGTAAAAGTTGTCAGTTTGTTACACAGCAGTAAAGAGTGATCTATTTAAGTCCACTGAAATGAATGCAGACACATCAACATCAGTGTCAAAAAATTTTAATATTCCCTGCTGTTCTAACGTTAGAAGTTTTATTAATATGCTACGCATTTAGCCCTACGTCTGTGTTTATATTGTTTATCAGCGGTAAACATTTTTTTATATTGTTTGGATCAACCTGCCGAGTAGACGTAACCATATACTGAAAATAAGTAGGTCTAAATATTGTTATCTAACGTTAATGCTGATTGTTAGCTAACAAGCTTGCTGGTGCTAATTCATAGTCATTTTTAGATAATGTCGAAATATTTTTTATACATAAATTTGATATTCTGGTAACTAACATTACAGTAATTAACAGTTGTGTGTACAAGTGTGAAGTAATGCTCTTGGGGAGTGTTTACAACACAGACAAGGTTTGAGAAAAAAAAAAGATATTTTCCTTCAAATGTTTATCCTAACTTATATTATAATGTTCTGCAAAACAATAGCCTACGCTTCAAAACTCCTTTTTGTTACAGGTGAAGATTTGACACTCAAAACTCTTTTCTTTCAGGTACATTATGTCGTTTACAAACCCATAAGACCTTTGTTCATCTTCTGGACACAAATTAAGATATTTTTTAATGAAATAAGAGAGCCATCTGACCCTCCATAGACAACAACAACAACACTGAAATGATCAGGGAAGAAGAATGGTTCAAAACTGAAGCTGAGCCACTGATGTCCCATGGACTGTTTTACTGATGTTTCAGTTGTGTTCCTGTCTATGGAGGGTCTGATTTAATGAAAAATATCTTTATTTGTGTTCAGGTATAACCATCTGATCAAATTTAGTTCATGTCAAATACATGATGTATACCAGAAACTCAGTAAATCAGTAAAAGATGATAAATGGACTTGCTTGTGATTATATTAGCTTTATATTTTGGAAGAGCTGTTATCCTTGACCTCCTGTGGAACTTAAAGTTTAGCTGTAAGTGTTGATCTTCCACAGCAGACAGAGTCTTTGAAGTGAACTACTTATAGTACTCAAGGTATTATCAAGCTCAAGGGCCAAACCATTAGGAAGTCTTTGTTCTTCCATCGAGTTAAATATGTTTGGAATAATAATAAAGGTCTTATCCGATCAGAAGAGGTAATATTGTCTCCCAGTGTGACCTAATACATAGATTTTGCTTAAATATTCCTAAATCACATTTTTATATTTAAATGTATGATTGACAAGACATTTGTGAAGGCATTTGTCAATTTTGCAGCATTAAATCTATGAACACAGTTTTATAGGACACAAGCGTCACTAAATAAGCCAAATTTCATATTTCTATTTTATTTGATGTCTTATTTTTTTTTTAGTTTTGTTAAAATTAGTACTTTTATGGCAGACAAAATCTGTCTGAAATCGCCTCTTTCTTGCCAGAAATTTTAACTCTGGTCCTTGGGATCCACTTTCTTGCAGAATTTAGCTTCAGGCTTCATTGAATTCACGTCTGTGACTTTCTACTGATCCTGAAGACCTTGATTAGGATTAAACTCTACAGGAACATGGACTTTGAGTTTAAAAAACCCTGCCATATACCTTGTAAATTGCACTTTTTAAGGAGGTTAAACTACTTGTAGTAATGTCTGAAAGCATGAGTATTACTGATCGCACTCATACAATCCCATAATGCACCTAATCTGTAAAATCATGGATTTTTTCACGTTTCTGGGTTTCTCAGCAGCGGATGTCATCATAGTTGGGTTAACTTGAAGAGCGGTAAAGGGAAGAATACCATAAATATTTTTTTGCATTCCCATTTGCTCAAAAAGCAAAAGTATTATATGCACTCCAAACATGTGGACGAGTTTTGCTTTTATTTGGTGTACTATGATAACAGCACAAAGTCAAATTTACCGTCCCTTAAAGCTGTCCTAAAACCAAAACAATAGCTGTTCCTCATTTTAGGACAACCCTTATGATCGACTTCAAATTTTGACCAATTTATTATACATGCATATTATACATTATATATTAATAGTCCTCAAAACATTTTTGTTTGGTTACCGACATTCTTCGAAATATCTTATGTTCTACAAAAGAAAGTAAGTCGTGCAGGTTTAAATGCGAGTAAATTTCCACTATTTTCATCTTTTTGGGACAAACTATCCCTTTAATAACAACATATGCTAAATATGGACAAACTGCCGCTGCAAATAGAAACAGTGGTTGTTAGTTGAGGCTCACTGACAGGAATACCTCAGGGACACAATCAGCACATCTCTGCCCTGTTTCACTAAAGACAGTACGTTATGAGCTGCACCGAGCTGGAATTTATGACTCTGCTGCCATTTGGAAACGGCCGGTATTCAAGGCTAAAGCCTGACAATAACCTTTAGCAAGCTGTGTTTGCACTGATGCCTGCGGCCCAGTAACTGGTGCCAACTGCAGGGAGCCCACCACAGTGTGGGCAGTTTCAGCACAGTATACAGTGGGAGTTATTAGATTGGATGGGGTCATTTTGTAGGATCAGGTTCACCTTCTTGTTTTATAACGATCCTTTTTTTATGTACGTATATGTCCAAGAGAGGCTCCTCCAATGCGAGCTTTCTTATGCTTAATCACTGCAATCAGTGCATTGAAACCATGCTTGTGCTATATTTAATAAAAGAACGTTTCCCCATCATTTTTTCATTACAGTAAATTAACTGCTATGAGACTCATGAATGAGAGAGGATCAATACTGTATGATTTAAATCAGTGGTATACATCCTCCCCTTGTGGTTGCTCTTGGTACTGTCAAACAATAATAAGAATGCCAAACACTGGTATAAATGTATATTTACAACTATACTGTCTTCTGAGCAGTGATTCTCAACTAGTGGACCCAATCCCAGAATCTGATTTCAGGTCTGGACAGGAGCACAATCAGGCAAAGTTAAAGGCTAAATGATCTTGAATGTTTTCTTGTTGATTAAAGGTCTTACGTAAATTTAAACAATTTTTAAACTTGATTTTATTCAACAGCTTTCAAATGCAAATGGCACACTTAGAATTAACTCAAGAACTTTTACCCGATTAATTGATGTAGAAATAATGAAGCAATAGCCATGAAACAGCTTTTGAGTCAACAGTCCAATAACTTATATGATCCCTTATTGAAAATGGGGGACGAGCTCTAATTCCTTTACTTTTCCTATAATTTTTTTTAAAGCTCATTTAACTGTAACTTGTTTTGGTCGGCAGCTAAAATAATAAAATTTGGGCCTGTGTCCAAATAACCTAACTCTATAGAACTCTAATTATATGGTAAGAATTGCTTGAGAACTAAAAACTTATTTTCCTGTTTTTTGGAGATATGCAGTGAATTGTGAAACATTTAAAAAAACAAAACAAAAATAAAAACATTTTATTTAGGTAAAAAAACAAACATTTTTGTGTAAACTAGGCGGTTTCAGTACAGTGCTTTGAAAAGTCTACTGAGACAAATCCAGTTGGGAACCACTGTTCTAGAAAGATCTGTCTTCTTACCGCCAACCACTTACCCCAGCTGAAAGTATTACTTTAACCCCCAGAAATCCCCCATCTTTAGCTGGGGTTTGTGGGGCCCCGGGCCAGGTTGTACCAGATTGAAATGTTTTAATTTGTTTGTTTGTTCTATTTATTTATTTGTGCTATTTAAACAATGTTTAATTTTTTTCCGATAGGTGTCCAAGTGCAGAAAATGAGTAATTAATCTGAAATAGCACTGCATAGTCTTCACTGTAAAAACAAAAATTCAGTCAAAAACCGAAATTTATTTAGACACCTTAAACTTTTCTCACATTGTCGCAGTTTATTTGCTATAGTTTAGAAAATGGTAATAAAATATGACAAGAGTTAAACTGTGTCAGAACTGATTGATCTTGTATGTAATGGATTACAATCAGCCAAAAACTGTTAGTATGACAACATAAAAACTATCAATACATTGTTGAACAATTACCAAGCGATGCCTGATTCTGTTCAGTCTGCAAAAAGGTTGGATTAGCAATTAAAGAAAAAACACTGTGGGTTAATTCTTGTTAAAAGTACTAAATAATTCAATCAACAGCAGTGAGTGATTTTCATTTTTCTGGATCAACATTAAGGACACCAATAGCAGCTAACATAAAAAAAAAATAGGTGCTGTCACTTCAAGAGACAATGCATCCAGTATAATCATGCACATGTGATTTCTTTCTTCACTGAATAGGCCACTTATGTAAAATGGAATTTATATGTGTTCGCTCAGGGCAGGACTGGGAGGAGGATGAAGGAGGTTTGGTTTGGTATTGCTATCTCTGATATGCAGCTCTCTCTGAGCGCACCGAACATGGAGTGCGGGCACTCAGTTGAGCTTTTCCACTTTAAACTATTTTGAATGTTTAAATTGGCAAGGCTTAAAAACAGGTGCAAATGATACGTTGCAGCAGTGACCCTTCAACTCTCTTGAGCATCTTTTGAAGGATCACCAGGGTGCCTCCCTCAGCCGTGGGACCCTATAATCGATACCTTTTACACCACTAGCGACGGCCCTGTCTGTGACTATAGTAGTAGTGTCTTTCTCAAACTAAGTAGGTAGTAAATGATCTGCTCTGTGTTAGAGAGCTCACCAGTAGCCAAGACAGTCGGACTGCATCGTCCTTCCTGATTCACACTAGTGGCTGAGAGCCTGACTGTGCTTCTCCATGCATTAGAAGGAGCGGCACGTTTTCCCGCCGTGCCACAAATGAGCTTTCCAACAGCCTTGAACCCAATCCAACTGCGGAAAACAAACAGCTGAAAACACCCAAAGAGGAAGAGATGAAACCTCATGCTTTCTCTTGTGTAATAAAACATCAGCCAGTCTGAATGTATAATTATATCTTCAGTGTGACTTACGACATGTTTATTCTGTACTGTCAGAATAACTGTTGACATCATTTATAATCACACCAGCATTGTTTCGTGTTTTGCAAAAACACAACTGGTTACACTAGAAAGAAACAGGATGAGGTCAACCATGTACTTTTAACCCTAAACAAACCCGACTCTGAAAGTAACCTGCTGCTGGTTAAACTGTTTGTTTATACTGCAGTGGGTGATATCAGGGAGCAAATCTCAACGCATTCATGCCCCATTAATTTGGATAAAATAGCATTGTGAAGTTTTATTACAGTTTGACATCTTTAAAGGTTTTAAAATGTAAGTGCTGTGATCAAAGCTGAAATACCAGCATCATTTCTTTAGTATATTCGGTGTCACATGATCCGGCAGAAATCATTTGAATATGCTAATTTGCTGAACATGTTTTATTGTGTACTGTTTCTATTAGTACAAATTTGTCCCCAAAATATGGTTAAGAAGGTACACACACAGAATTAAAACTAAAAACATAAAAAATATTTAATAATAACAATCATCACAATAATAATAACAACAATAAAACAACAGGAAAATGTTCTGGTAATGCATTTTTTCCAGGACACACACTTTTTTGTTTTTATGGTACATTTGTGTAACTTTAAAACACAAAGCAGTGCAGTTTTTTTGTTTTTTACAATACATCACAGCCTTACAGCTTACAAAACAAAATCTTCAAATAAAGATCAGAACTGTCATTTTTTAATTAGTTTCACCCAAAGTGCCTATGACACAATAATCTGCATGTAGCAATTTAGGGTTTACTAGGCTCTGAGTAACTTCATGAGATCAAACCTGAGATGTTTATATGACTTAATCACTACCCTCCCACCACCAGGGAAATTTATTTCCTGCTGCTAAGCCTTGTGGTCGTTTGCCTACTCAGATTCGGCCTTCTTTGCTACAGAATCCTGCTGGAAACATCAGTGAAACTAGATTCATATTTCACTCACCTTTCTTTGTCTAAACACAGGCGTGCACGCATGCTATTCGTGTGGATTTAGAGGGATTTGCTTGCATTTGTGTAGGCTCTCTCCGACAGCTTCATGACCACACAGGTCCGCAGGTGTTCTAAAAATGAATCATGCTGGTTTGAAGTCATTGAAGTCTCTCCTGTTTGCTTGAAATGCAAATGTTTGCTTCTCCAGCTCTTCGATACAAGCCAGCAGGAGGTCTGGGGCAAGCAGATCATGACCCCTTTAAAAGCACATGCTTTGTACCGGCTGTTCTGAGGTCAGCTGTCTGCGTCGGTGACAGAGCGGTTCAGCATTAGTATTCACCCCTATACCTGTCAGATGAAGGGCTCACATCTGAGAAAGACACTGTTTCCTCAGTGAATCGATTTTTCCTTTAAATGCTCTGTTAGACCCAAACAGTGTGAGAACAAACGTTTTTATTTATCTGCTAATTTCACCACTCCTCTGAGGTGAGAGAAAGATGGTCTGATTACAGATCGAGCCTAAAACGGGAATTAAGTGCTTCATTTACCGTTTATTAACTTTCAACATGATCTGTGAGTCAGTGTTTCTCAGTGACTTCAGGCCAGGTCTCAGTACACTCATTGATGACACAATTAGCTACACAAACATTCGGCATGCAGAAGCCCCCTTGGCATCGAGGCATACTCGCACCCTTGACTGCCATCTGGTGCTGAGTCTCCTCTCTGTGACATGTTGCGTTAAGGCCCCAGCTTCAATGTTTTTTTCTTTCCAGTTGGATAAGGATATACACTACAAAAGCTGTGTTTATTTAATACAGAAAAGATAGTGATATTATGACACTTTAATACCTGTTTTCTATTTGAATGATGCGCAGCTGAATTCTCAACATCGTTACTCCAGTCTTCAGTGTCGCATTTCCTTCAGAAATCTAATATGCGGATTTGCTACTCGACAAGCATTTTCCATTATTGTTTTTGCTGCTTAATTTTGTGCCAACCATGATGCATGCTTGAATGAATAAATGTTTTTAAAAGGACAGCATTTATTTGAAATATGGTGTCACTTTACTAAAATGCATTCTTGTTGAATAAAAGTGTTTGTTTCTTTCCTTCTTTTTAAATCCTACTTTTGAGTGC
Source organism: Enteromius viviparus (assembly GCA_032353835.1). NCBI lineage: Eukaryota > Metazoa > Chordata > Actinopteri > Cypriniformes > Cyprinidae > Enteromius > Enteromius viviparus. Next base: position 47,949 of record JAUCNO010000365.1, read on the forward strand.
TAGTGTATAATAAGCTGCAAAAACTGTTTTTAATGTAATATTCAGAAATGTTTCCCGAGCAGCAAATCAGCATGATTTCTGAAGAACCATGTGACACCGAAGACAGAAATAAACTAATATAATTTTAAATATAGCCTACTAAAATAGAAAGGATTCTTTTAAATTGTAATTTTTCACAATATTACTGTTCAAACATCATTTGACAAACATGTTATACACCTGCTTGCTAACAATCCCATCTAAAAACGTATCTTTTTACTCAGGCCTACTGTACGTGTGAATTGCAGCTTTCTTTTTCTTTTTATTTTGATGTTTGATGGATGTACTTATACTGTAAATTTTATAATGTCATTTTTATATTGTTAATATTTTATTGGTTGTTTGCTGTAAGGTTTCCTTGGGTGTTCAGAAAGGCGCCTTTAAATAAAATGCATTATTATTATTATTATTATTATTAAAAAACTGGACTTTTTACAAGCACTCACAAAATGCATGATACTTGACAGCACTATATATATTCAGTAAGTATAATTATTATCTAATTTATTATGTTCTTATATTTCCAAGTTGTCCATGATCACATGGGCCATTATATTATATTAAAATTGTTTACATTGTTTAGATTTTTTACATTGACATTTACATTTTTGTAAGACTTTCCAGAATTACTTAACTCTCAGGTATTTCATGAACATAGAACTGTTCTTAAACTATTCTCTGCTTGAAATGAATTTAAGCTATTTATAAGAGGATATATGTTTATATATGTTTTCTCTTTATTAAAGGACAATTTGTTTTATATTAATTCTAACTGCTTGTGATGTGCACTGTAAAAAAAAAAAAAATCCGCAAAAAAAATAAAAGCTGTGGTTGCCAAAGTGTGAAAATTTGGTGATAACGTTTTAGGTTTTACAGTTTTAAGTTAAATTTACAGTTATATACCGTAATTTCATTAATTAATACAATGTTAATATTCCAAGCGATTAAAGTAGTGAAACCTGTTTTGTAGCTTTGAAAGACACTGATAAACACCAAATGCAGGTGATGATGAGAAAGTCACATGATGAACCAAAGCCCATCACAAGCAGCTTTTAAAAGTTAACATATATAGAAGGTGCTCAGAGTCATTCACACAAACACTAAACACCATCATGATGAGACTCATTACACTCAACATCCATTTAACAACGTTACATGTAAAATACAACCCTAATAAACAGAACTGAGAAGAAAAAACTGAGAAGAAACATCAACATCAAACTAAATTTTTCCCTGTAAATATTACAGGAATTTACCATTAACCATTTAACAGGTTTTTTTTGCTCTGACTGTAAGCTAGTAGGGATTTGCTGACAGAAAAACATCCTGCTTAGACTGAAGCATCTGGGCTGTCGTAGGATGCATTTACATGTGTGTGACATTTCTGCAAACGCAGTACAATAGAGACAGATGTCTATTACCATGTCACAGGAAATCTCACACAAAGACTGTCAACTTTACAGTTTTTCTGAGTGGCTTTGGTGCATTTTTCAGATCAGAAATGAAATGTTCAAAACTACTTCAACTCCCACATCATCTAATCACTTGTGCACAACATAAAAGCGGTTTCCCGTTCTTTTGAACAAATGTACATCTGTGCATTTGTCTGGGGTTTCCTGCATTTTCAGTTGCTAATACCATGTTGCTCAAAATGTATTGTATAGTTCTCTGCTATAATATTACCCCTCAAAACATTAGTTCATCGTATAATGCTAAATTGTTGATCCAGTTGTCAAAAAACTGTCAAACATTTTCTCTACACAGTTCTATTAGACTTTTTTTGTAAATTTGCCATGAACTGTGCAAGTGAATCTGGACTATTCACTAATGTAGAGAATATAGATCAAGCAGTTTTCTGAAATAGTTCAAAGGTGCATCTTATGAATCTCCTGTCTGGTAAGCTTACATAGACAGAGGACAACACAAGAGTTACAAATTCTGATGATGGATGAACATCCAGAAAACAATCAGGGTCAACAGCCGAGAGGAAGAAGAGGGGTAAGAATGCTGGATGGAAGGGCACAGAGGCAAAAAAGAGGAAGAGACAGAAGAGGCCAAAGACAGAGCTGTATATCAGGCGAACAAAAATAAATAAATACACAACACAATTAATATTATTATTATTATTTATAAAACTCTATCAGTTAGAAATGTTTTTGATTATTAATATTTATTAAAAATGTTCTGTAAAAATACAACTGAATTTAAGAAAAAAATCCAAAGGGCCTTAACATTTTTATTTTTGTCAAACTTTAATAAATTGCTGTTTATTATTTTATGTTTCATGAATTCAAATAATTAGGTATGCTTTTCGTCTATTAGAATTTAATTTAACCATTAAAGGCACAATATGTAAGATTTTTGTCATAAAATATCCAAAAACCACTTGCAGTGTTATACAGGGCTCTCTTTGCACTGGTTGCACAAAAGTTAGGTGCACCCAAATTTTCATATAGACAATATTGACATGTAAATGATTAACTTACACTATGTCTTCACTGAATGAGACAGTTGTCACGCCGCGCAGCAACAGCTAAAGTCGCTACAGTGGACGCGACACAGCGACTGTTGAAAATCATTAGAAATTCGTGTCAATACATCATAAATAGAATGCAGCATTCGTTTTCTGTCGGGAATATGCTGCGCCTTATCCAGTGAAGACAGCAGAACAGGTTATATTGGCCCGATGTAGACACGGCGTCATAGGCTGGTCAACATGAAGTTCTTTATTTGAAGCATAATTCTAAAAGAATGGTGCTTAAGTAATTTTCGGATGGATCAGGCCTTGACTTAACATTCTTAACCAATAGGTTGTCAATTGTTTGTTTCATCTTCTCTCATCATCCGTGGCTACATCCACTCTGTTTATCTGACAGGCCTAGGCCCTCTCACCGTGTCTACATCGGATGTGTGTCTGTTGTTGAACCACAGGGAGACCTTCAGAGCCACGGAGAATAAATTTTTTCCCCCTTCAAACAGCTGGTCGCACCTGTGGAACATCAGTTTTTTTTGTTTTTTTTGTCGTACTATTGAAATTTGGTCGCACTTTAGAGCCCTGTTATGTATTTCTTGCAGCAGTGTACTTACGCTATCTAAAAATTCAGCAGGATTTGTAAATTCAAATAAATTCAAGATTTAAACAATAAAACGTCCCTGTTCATTGTTGCCTATCAATGATGCAATATCTGCGCTATCCTTGGTTTCCGCCTATGTATACTAGGGCGACACGCGTGGACAAATGCAAAAGTGGTAGTTATTTACTGTGCATTTCCATATCATGGATCATGATCACACTCACCACAATCCCAAAAAAACATAGATGTATACAAAGCGAGGCAAGAAGATATTGAAACAGTCAATGAAATAATTGTCTTGTGTGTGTTTTAAAAGAGAGGTGAAGAAATATGCAAAAAAATACATTGTGCAAGTAATAGTCATGTGCAGGTGGTTAGGTGATAAAACAGATATAAACGAGCGTATCATATTTATTTATCATTTGATTTTTGAAAACGACATCTCCCAGTGTTCAACGCTTCGTCGCTGCATCATTGCATCAATTCGATCTCTAGTGGAGTAAACTTACTTACTGTGCCTTTAGAGTAGTTAACACTTCTTAAATATTATTATTAACTATGACTTTTCCCTTAATAAAGCCTTAATATACTGCTAATAAATAGTTATTGGGGTAGTTGTTAGGTTTAGGTATTGGGTAGGATTAGGGATGTAGAATAAAGTCATGTAGAATAAGACATTAATATGTGCTTAATTAGCACTAATAAATGGCTGATATTGTAGTAATATACATAAATAAAGTGCTACCAAAAATTCAAGTGGGAAACATGTAATTCAGAAAAACTGAAATGAAAAATAAAAACTGAAATGAAAAAAATAAAACCCTACGAAAACATGCTAAAAACCACTTAAGGATGGACACTTTCACTGAGACCATTAAATACAACCCTAGCAACCACCCAAAATGCCCTAGCAACATGCTAAAAACAAGTTTTCCACAGATAAGCAGCACCAAAAACCGAATCCCATCCAGTTCCAAAGGTTTCCAATAAACAAAGCAGATGGAAAGATGTCTTCCTGTCGGCTTACTCAGCTGCACTCTTTCTTTGCTGAACTCATTCTTTGACCTTGTGACTATTTATTAGAGTCATTTAGAGTGAGCCATTAGTCACAGACCAGAGCCAAACAAACAGGTCTGCATTCAGAGGCTCCTACCCAGAATCCTTTGCTACACACACACACTCTGCTCCGGTTATCACTCAGAACTGAGGAAAAAAACCTCATCATTCACAAACTGGTCTTTATACATAAGATATGAGGAGAATAATCTGTGAAAACATTTTTCATGTAAACAGGATCTTAAAATGTACATGCAAATTATTTTATGAATTACACAGAAACTATTTTTATTTATTTATTTACGTGAAAGAGGCCTACTTTGTAGTTATTTATTAAATACTTTGACTAATTTTCAAGATTTTATACATTTAATTATGTCAAATAAATTGAAACATTAAACTGATTCTGTTTGGGCCTCAGTATACCTGCAGTTTGACAACTTTACTGGAACTAATGTTTGCCTCTGATGTGTCATTTTGGAAAGACTGTTGGATTGTGGGTATTATGGGTATTTCTTATCCTAAGTTGCGAAAACAAAAACATGTTACATGTTAGCCCTAAACAGCATATAAAAGCATGAGGCTGAGTCACAGCATGAGCCAACAGAGATGGAAATATCCCACTCACAATATATTCTCTGCTAAGAAATACCAAATATAGACATAAATGACTTTTTTTTAGGACTGTACCAGAGATCCAACGCTCAGTTCTTTTGGCGTTGACATAGTTTATGAATAATGAAGTCATGCCTTGAGACGACACATCAAAACTCTGACTCTGGCTGTTACTAAAGTGCCAAACACATTTGGATATGTCTTATACAGCTTGGCTGAATTGGCTTTGTTTATATCTCTCTCTGCTTTCAGCTGTGTAGAGAAGCAGAGCTATTGTTCTCTTGGCTGAAATGACTTGCTGCACTTATTCAATTACGCTATATCTATCCGCTCTCTCACTTCTTAGTCAGGAATGCACCAATTATCACACATTTCTCAGTACTAGTTCAACTTTCAGACTTAGAGTAAACAACAAACCACAATCACTACAAAAATACTGTGCAGCAATGAAAACAATGCACACTGAACACGGAGTACACACATTTATGTAAATATTTTTTTTAAATAAATAACATGGATAAAGACTACTCCTAAGACATTTTGTTACATACATAGTTGAATGTAATTTTTGTGTATTTTAATGTATTTCTTTTTAAATAGATAGTATTTTTTTTATCATTTTACCATTAAACGTATTTAATTATAATTTTTTTATTTGTCAGGCAATAACTACATATTATTTTTATTTGTTTTCATTTTAAATATATATAAACAATTTTTTAATATTGTGTTAGTTTTATAATAAAAATAAAAAACAAAACATTATTTACTCTATTTTTTTATTTTAGAATATTTATTATTTAATTTATAATGTATATATATATACTGTTATTTATTTATTTATTTTTTTTATTGTTGATGGGGTTGTGTTACGTCACACAATAACTTTTACCTATAAGTTTTTTTTGTTTTGTTTTTAGCTACTTTGTAGTTTTTGTATTGTATTTGTTTTATCTTTTTATATTTTTATAATAATAAAAAAACAATATTTACTCTATTTTCTAATGTTTTTTACCACTGAGTTTTTGTCAAAAGTAATTATAGTTTTATCAGAGGTATAGCTAAGCAAACCTACACACAACCACACACACACATACCTTGCTCTGTTGCTTGCGCTCTGCAGTAGTGCAGTGGTCCCTCATTTTGTGAAATCTGACCCCAGGAAAGACGGCATCCACTCTCATGATCTGAGCAGCTATTCCCTTCTTCTCTTCCCTTTCCTCTTTTTTCCTTCCCCAGCACACGCTCAGGCTGATTAAATCCTCTTTTTTCCCAGCCGGTTCCCGTGTATCCTGCAAACGGCCCGCGAGCAGAAGAGAAGCAGCAGAGAGACTTAAACTCCAGCTGCAGGCGACTTTATCTCTCTCCAGTGTTTCTGCCTTCCTCCGCTCTCATTCTCTTTTCTCACCCCAGGACCCCCCTCCCTCTCCTCTTTCCCATCCGAGTCTTTCTCCTCCTCCGAACCCCCCACTGCTGAACTAATCTGCAGCTGGACGAGCGATTGGACGCCTGGTTGCCGTGGAGACGGAGTGTCCTGCTTTAAAAGTTGACTGGAGTCAAACAGAACGCAGACAAATTCCAGAGTTTCTGGATAGTTCAGATGCTGGACTTGGAAGGAAAAATCACAAATAAGATCTCTTTGATTGTTCCTATTGCTTCTTCTATATGGAAATGAGATTTAATAGAAATCAAATGGAAACTTGGTATAACTTGCCCCTATTATGAATAATTAAAAGGTATTTTGGTTTTGGGAGTCCCCAACAACAGGCTGGCTCAAGCAAGTTCAAAACACTTTCATTGTCTTATTATATGCATTGATTTTTACCTTACTTGTTCAGCGACTCCTAAACGTTTCGTTCGAGGATTCATTTTTCCAAACCATTTTTAATTAATTAAATAAATACAGACTCTTACATGTCTTTTGTTTATCATTACTGAACTGATAATAAATATGACAACCTGTTAACCAATAAATCAACAAATCACTCACTTGATCATTTCCAATTATAGCAATATTTCTATTTCTGACCAGATAAATGCAGCTACAGTGAGCATTAGATAGCTAATCTGATATAACGCAAACAAGGTCAAGCTGACTCACTTTAGATTAACATGAGGTTAGTTTTGTAAGAGCTTATTAAAATCAGATCGTTTTGCTTTACATTGGCATGCACAAGCATGATTCGACGTCACGTGTTTACAACAGGGTTTCAACTTGAGCCCCCTGGAGCGATATGTTGTGGGACTGAGGGTCCCTGGGAGAGGGAGGGTCTGAGGGCCCCATGTGAAGGACAGTCTTGGCTCGACTTCAAGAGAGGAGGAGGAGATAGACTCAAGGGATCGAGTTACGCACAGATTTAACTGCAGAGTTTGCGGATTTCGGAATCAGTGTCTTTTGCTGCTGTCGAAAGGCGTTTGTCCTAGATTAACTCCGGCTACAAAGCTGATTTTAAAGCGGATTTGTAAAGTCATTTCGTTTATGAAATGACTTTACATATTTGGGATCACTTGATTATCCAAACATCATTATATATTTATGAACTTGTGTTTTAAAAATGTTTTTATTTTAGGAATAAAAAACTAAAATATACTCTGTGTGAGAGTGTTTTAATATTAAGTGCACGGATATTCAGTGTCATTATGAAATCTATAGCCTATTATATATATTTTTAATAAGAAATTGGGAAGTTAGGAAACGAATAGAGTGCATGTTTAAGAGGTGAAGCGTTTTTTTTATTATATAAAATGATTAAACTTTAAAATTACTAATGTATCCTATACAAGAAGAGTAGATGCATAAATAATACTAATTTAAATACTAAAATTAAATGTTATCAATAATAATAAAATAGACAAAAAGACAAATAGCAAAACAGAATGGCACAACAAACTGCAATAAACTTTTAAAGCCTTTATGTATGATGCATTATAAAAGGTTATTAAAGGGTATAATGATAAATATCCATAATGAGTAATGCAATACATTATATCTTGTCATAATTATAACAGAATTTAAAATGCAAACTGTGGTGTAACAATTGTTCATGATACTGTACAATGGTGCATTATAATGAATAATTATTACATTAAAACTAGTTTCATAATGCATCACACATAAAAGTTTTAAGTAAAGAAATGCAAGCATTTACTCATTCTGTTTTGGTTATTTCTTTAATTAGTAGGCTAGCTATTTTCTTAATTTAACTTATTATTTTGAATCAAATTGAAATCGCATACCTAGCATATAATCAGTTACTAATGACTCTTCTTATGCTTATTATTGCTGGGCTAATTATTTATCTTTTTAAAAAGCAAAATCAACGCATCGATTACGCGGTTTAAATTCAATGTATTTTCCATGTGCGGCGGAACTAATGTTGAGATTAGCACGGAAGGATTAATCGGTCGGACCGGAGCAGAGGAGCAACACTTCATAACAAATATTTGAATGAATTAAACACGATTGCTGTAAAAATGTGGAGATGCGATGCGAAAATGGGACTAAACAACACGATTGTGCACATCTGGCTGCGAAAAAGTGCAAGATGAAAAGAACAGGGATGTTTATGATCACGCGTTACCGCAGGAGCGGCTGTATTTTGAATCCTTCTGTGCATGATATTATACCTTAACATCGTAGCTATAAAGATTTAACATTGCTGTGTATGCATGCATACCACGCGCACAACCTGCATGTAGATTTCGCAGTAAAACAATGTATAATTTCCCATCAGTAAATTCATGTTTATTAATCATTCTACATTCATACATGATCTGATTTGGAAAATAGTAATTATAAATTGCAACTGCACTACGTTTTTTACATTTCTGTGGATGTTTGCATAACACATGCACCACTTGCACGTAAAAAAAGACTTGTTGTAATATGTTTAATGTATAATAATATGTTTTCATGCGTCTGATTTCAAAACTGGTAACGATAATAAATCGTAACTGCTCTACATGTGCAAATGTTAAATGTCTAAATAATTGATTTAAAAAATGTCTGCTTTCTGTGCAAAACACCTGCTTCAGAACTTCAGGTACATGGTGCACAGGGTTTCGATTCGAATCCCATCCCGTAGAGTGTTTCTTTTTAAAGGCGCTTGTGTTTTATCTCAAGCTCCTAAAGTGGGGCTTTTCTGCTGGACTGCATGTGGCATCACTTACGCCGCTGGACAGGAAGCCATCCATCATCCGAGGACCACAGAGAGGAAGTCAGTGGCCCGAGTGCAGATCCACAGGTTAGTCTTCGTCTTGCGTTTGGGAATCCGAGCCTTGGTGCTTCTTCTCAAATTCAGCCCGCTTCTGATTCTGTATCCCCTGACTTTGCTATCACAACGTTGGGCGTCCCATTGGTTGGGCGCCCTGCTTTGGGTCACGGAAACATCCGGACCTGCGTTTATCAAGCTTGGCCAGTGGGCCAGCACTAGACGGGACATCTTCTCCCAGGACTTCTGCGAGCGCTTCTCAAGGCTTCACGTGCGAGTCAAGCCCCATCCCTGGTCCCACACCAAGCTCTGTCTGAGGAGGGCGTTCGGGGAAGCCTGGAGGCAGATGTTTTTGTTTGATGGTAAGGAGCCTGTGGGCTCAGGATGCGTGGCACAGGTGTACCGCGCCAAAGCCAAGTTGAAGAGCGTCGAAGATCTGGCCTTCCAGAAGCTGGTGGAGGAACTAGAGAAGAACGATCTCCTGGAGGCCTGGGAGATCCCTGGACTGGGAGGAGCTTTGACTGACTTCTGGGAGACGGGTAAAGATGAGGAAGAAACAGTGGACACCAAGACGAGGGATTTCAGAGAGAGACCTGGTCCAGATGAACACCTGGAGGAAGAGCGTCTGATTTCTGTGGCCATTAAGGTAAAGATCTTATTTACATTCTTCATACTTTTTAAACCCATACCTTCTAACCATCTGGAGTAATTTTCATTTATTTTGCAACAATCCAATCATGTTTATTTGTTTTTTCTTATCATATACTCTCTCAGAATAATGTCAGATTATTAGGGTAAAATCTTTTTTTTTTCATGTTTTATTCAATCTTTGTTGTTTTTCCTTCATTTAAAACACTTTATTTTCTAATAGAAATACAAAACATTATTAAGGTAGAATTGCAATTTAAATGACATGCTCTTCTCAGTTGATTGAAAAGTCCAGATCAAAACAACTTAAACTAGTCAAATGATGAAAGATGCAACTTAAGGGCTTGATTTAAATACTTTCTAAACACAAACTACCTGAATATTGTAAGAAGGGTAAAGTTGGCCGCTCTTGTTTCTGCTGGGTTTGAGATGTTAAACTAGCAGAAAAATGAAGTCTATAACGTTCCAAAAACCGTCTTAACCATCAAGGTGCTGTTTTTTTTCTGTTGTAATATCATCATTATTCTCAAGAATCTTTTTGTTTCAACCAGGTTCTTCATCCAGGAATCAGGCAGCAGGTGCAGATCGATCTGATCCTGATGAAAGCTGGAAGTTTATTCCTCAACTGTTTGCCCGGCGTCAAGTGGCTCAGCCTCCCTGAGATTGTCGATGAGTTTGAGAAGCTCATGACCAGACAGGTACCGATTCCTTTATGCAGGATCATTATAATTAACAGCTATAATATCAAATACAATTGAAAAAAAAAAATAAATAAAAAAAAAATATATATATATATATATATAAAATTAATAACACTACTTCATTTGTGTTTTAATATGTCTTTGATGCAGATCGATCTTCGGTTTGAAGCGCAGAACATTGAAAAGTTTCAAAAGAACTTTAAAGATCTGCAGTATGTGAAGTTTCCAACGCCCCTCAGACCCTTTGTCACAAGGACTGTGTTGGTAGAAACATATGAGGTAAAAATGGCTGATCATTTTAATATTGTATATCCGAATTTACTCCACTGAGACGAACTAATGCTTTTTTGATTTATGCTCTTGTAGGAAAGTGAACCCATCTCGAAGTACCTGAGCTCAGACGTTCCAGAAGGAATCAAGCAGAGAATCGCACGGATGGGTGTCGATCTTCTTCTGAAAATGGTTAGTTACAGGGAGTATTCACCCAAAAAGGAAAATTTGCTGAACAAGATTTAGATTTTCATCAGAACAGACTGAAGTAATGCATTCCATCACTTGCTCAGCAATGGATGCTCTGAAGTGAATGGGTGCCGTCAGAATGAGAGTCTCTCTGGCCATCTCTGCAGGTGTTTGTAGATAATTTTGTCCACGGTGACCTCCATCCCGGGAACATCCTGGTGCAGGGTGGGCAAGGAGAGCTATCCCAGGACAGGGCGACTCTGACGGACATGTGTGACACTGTGGTGGTCAGCATGAGGCCGACTCCTCCGCCTCTACAGCTGGTGCTGCTGGACGCCGGCATCGTGGCTCAGCTCAGCTCAGCGGATCAGCGTAACTTCAGAGCCGTGTTTACCGCTGTTGTTCTCAAGCGGGTAAATGGGGAGTTTTTATTGACATCTCTAAATGTCCTTAGACTAGCGAATAGAAATGTTCAGTGTTACTGTAGTATTATTTCCCACCACGTCATCTCACATTGTAGATGAGTTAGTTTCTGCATCAGATTTGGAGAAATGTAGCATTGCATTACTTACTCACCAATGGACCCTCTGCGGTGAATGGGTGCCGTCAGAATGAGAGTCCAAACATGTGCTTATGTTGCCAGGGCGAGCAAGTTGCAGAGCTAATCCTTCATCACGCCCGTGCCAATGAGTGCCAGGATGTGACACGCTTCAAGAAGGAAATGGCTGAACTAGTGGATCATGCACTTAGTGACACGCTTTCTCTGGGAAAGGTACGCATCACTACCTTCATCACTTCTTCACCACATCTATATACAGCCAGTCAAAGTTTTAGTTTTTGAAAGAATTTTGAGGTCTTTTTGAAAGATGTCTCTTCTGCTCTTAGGCTGCGTTTATTTGATTAAAAATACAATAAAAATTGTGATATCGCAAAATCTTATTCAAATTTAAAACAGCTACTTTATATTGTAACAAATTGTAAAATATAACGTATTCCTGTGACGCAGTGCTGAATTTTCAGCATCATTACTCTCATGCTCTTCTGCCCAAGAAACATTTCTTACTGTTTAAAACAGTAAACACCTTTAAAGGAATAGTTCACCCAAGAATGAAAATTCTGTCTTCATTTGCTCACTCTCAATTTGAATAAATGTCTTTGTTCAGCCGGACACAAATGAAGAAAGTTTGTAACCAGGCTGTTTTAGGAAGAAAAAAAGCTATGGAAGTCAATGGTGACCTAAAACATCTTGGTTACAAACTTTCTTCAAAATATCTTCCTTTGTGTTTGGCAAAACACAGAAATTCATACAGATTTGAAACTACTTGTGGATGAGTAAATGATGACAGAATTTCCATTCTTGGGTGAACTATTCATATAAGTTAAAAAGAAAGTGATCAAGAATGTTAAATCGATCAAAAGTAACCGTTAAGACATATTTCAAGTAATATGACGTGTTGTTTTTTAGATTCAGGTGGCTGAGCTGTTGTCTCGAGTCTTTGGTTTACTGATTCATCACAAGGTGAGAGAAGCTGATCTTAGCACAAGTGAATACATCATAAAATGTCTATAAAATAATTCTTATTGGATTAATGTAACATCTAGCTTAGAGTAATCCAAAAAGGAGCCTTTAAATGCCTAAACAGGAAGCATTTCCAGTTTAATGTGATTATTAGATTTTTGTGTGCTTTACAAAGCTTGAATTTAGCAGTAACGTAAACTAAAATACAGTAAACATACTTAAATGAATTATATAAACAGTGCATAGACAGGAACTGCATGCACAAATAAATGTTACATACAAAGCGGAATTTCATTTTTGTATTATATTAAATTTGTCATGCACAAATAGTTCATGTAAAGCGTAGTGATATTGTGATGTAGTGATTTCACGATGTGTTTTGATACTATCAAGAGAGATAATATTGTTGCAGGTGAAGTTGGAGAGCAATTTTGCGTCTATGGTGTTTGCCATCATGGTCCTGGAGGGCTTGGGTCGATCCCTGGATCCCAACTTGGACATACTGGAGATCGCCAAACCTCTTCTGCTGAAAAACCTTCTCTGATACGCTCTTCAGTGACGCTGTCAACATTTACCTCACTGTTCCAGACACCAATAACAGCCTGCTGCTCAAATAAAGAGTGTTGATCAGGGAATTTACAGTCAAAAGCATATCTGGGATCAATGGACATGGTTATTGGGAAAAGTTAAAGGTGTTCCTGGATCAATAACATATCCTGTGATGTTGGGTTCAGATTATACACATGGGGCCAGATTCAGTCTTTTTGTGTCTATGATGCACGACATGTCAACACAATCCTACATCCTGGTTTATAAATTCAGTGTCAAATACTAAGTAGTGTGTTTATCCATTTTACCAAGTGCAACTGCTTTAGAAAATCCCGGAAAAGTCCCATATATAGTCATTATAGAGCTAGTGGTAACAGTCCATTAACATATATAAAGGAACCTTTTTGTTTGTATATATAAATTATGGTTAAGCATTTCGTATCTCTTTTTAAAACCTTCATTTGACAATCATATGCTATCATTTCTTCACCAGATGATGCTGAATGTGCGTTTTTCCATCCCTGAGTTTATCAAGTATAATTATGTGTTGGCAAGAAAGATCTTCAGATGTAGCTCTCATCTTCTCAAGATTTCCTTTTCATTGCCCTTGTGTTATGAAGACTAATATGTTTAGAAATGGCTTGAAATAATTCCTTTGTGTATTTTGCACACTTTTGTCTGAATTAAACTAACGATCAATAGTTTGAGAGAGACTTCTTGTATCAAGTGATGACTTGTTTTTTGTGATTATAATGTGCATGCAGATTCTTCACCAGTGAGCATTCTAATGACGTAATCATTTACACAATTATGTAAATACATAATGGACTTAAGAACGTTATTTTTTTTAAATCATGTAAACCTTTAGCACTGGAAATAGTTTCTGGGGTGAGATTTATATCAAGTAAAATCACGTGGTGGCGAACATCGCTGTGTTGCCATAGTGACAGAAGCGTCCGCCGGAAGTGAGGCACGAAGCGCGATGGCGGACGACGAGAGGAAAACGGTTAGAAATTATCTCTACCTTCATTAAAACTCAAGAACTCGTGATATTAAATACCTTTAATATGAACAGAGGTCTTCTTTATGACGGCTTATGATAGTCTGTAACCGCTGTTCTTCGCTGTTGTGGCATTTAGTTCAGATTAAATATCTGCAAAAAGAAAACAATCTGACACATTAACGTTTTAAGTAACAAAGGTATATTTTAATTATGTTTCGCTTAATCTTGAACAGCAAAACCTGTCAGAAAAGATTAAAAATTAGCTTCACGTAAAGAAAATCAAGTTTATATTAGGACCATAAAGATTTCTTGCATTCTGGCGTTTTTTCCATGACAATTAAGCACATATTACTTATCACATATTGTCGTCATGGTTAATAATTGATGTAATGTAAATTATTTCTAAATCGTGGCATTTGTTAAATGTGTTCATTCTGATTATTTTTAAAAAAATATATAATTAGTTCATTTTCACGATAGTTTCTTCAGAAAGTTTCTTATGATTACATAATATTACGTGTTTACGTGTCAGGATTTATTCTTTAAATGCTCAACAGTAATGTGATTTCTAATCCTAAATAATAAATCAAATAAACAGAAAGAGAATTTATTTAAATGGATGAATTAAAGAAAAAAGTATATGCAAATATAAATACAAAAATTGGCTAATATTCATTTTAGTACACAGAATTTGATTGATATATTACAGTCTTTCTTTGTGTAGGATGTGCAGCTGCCTGTAGCCACAGACCTCAAGAAACCTCGTCTAAAGAAAGGTCAGAATCTATGCATTTTGTTAATACAAATACTTGACAATTCAGTTTGCAGAACCAAACAAGCATTTTCAGGTTCACCTCGCTGTATCTGTTCATCCTGTGGGTGGCGCTGTGTGCCTTTATTTTCTCCTTTGGCCCCATTTTTCAGTGAAGAGGATTACGGCTCAGAGGGAAAAGTCTGTCCAGGAATAGAACGGATTGAGATCAGATTTTGCCAGGGGGCTTGTAAGCAAGAGGAGAAAGATGCAGACGCTTCATGTTGGAGAGGACAGGCTCCTTTTGTTCCAGGGCCCGCTGGATTCGGAATAAGGAGTCTTGTGCGGCCTCCCACTGCGAGAAGAGTCCGCTGCGGCTCACAACAAGCCTGTCTGCCCTTTATATCCAAAATAGAAGCTGTTTTCTACAGATTTTCAATGCTGCCTTTGATATTTGCATTTTCATAATTAGACCAGTTAATGTTCTGCACAAGATGAAACGCATCTTTTCTTTAATCTCTGACCTAAAACTTTCTGAACAGTTAAGTCAAACTTTAAAAAGTTTGAATGTCCTTGCCTTATAAATGAAATATTAAAGCAAGTGTCTTTTATTGTAAAGAATGTTGCAGAATCAAACTTTACAAGAAAAAGATTTGACAGATAGAAGGGCCCTGGTTTGAAATCTTAAACCCATTTTAAAACATCCATTCTGACAGGACACATGACATTCAGACATCCTTTAGGTGCTCCTCGCAGATCCTCTCCAGTTCTGTCAGGTTGGATGGTAAACGTTGGTGGACAGCCATTTTTAGGTCTCGCCAGAGATGCTCAATTGCCTTGCCACAATTCTGTCTCTGAGCTCTTCAGGCAGTTCCTTTGACCTCATGATTCTTATTTGCTCTTACATGCATTGTGAGCTGTAAGGTCTTATATAGACAGGCGTGTGGCTTTCCTAATCAAGTCCAATCAGTATAATCAAAAACAGCTGGAGTCAAATGAAGGTGTAGAAGCGTCTCAAGGATGATCAGAAGAAATGGACAGCACCTGAGTTAAATATAAGCGTGTCACAGCAAAGGGTCTGAATACTTATGACCATGTGATATTTCAGTTTTTATTTTTTAATAAATCTGCAAAAATCTCAACAGTTCTGTGTTTTTCTGTCAATACGGGGTTCTGTGTGTACATTAATGAAAAAAAAAATAACCCAAATGATTTTAGCAAATAGCTGCAATATAAAGAGTGAAAAATTTAAGGGGGTCTGAATACTTTCCGTACCCACTGTATGTTTTTGTATAAGTATATGGATTCATCTCTGTTTTTCTTCCGTCTGCAGCTCCTGAGCTACCGATCCTGGAGAGGAGAAACTGGCTTATACATCTGCATTATATCCGCAAAGATTATGAGACCTGCAAGGTAAAGCCAGAAAATCTTTAAATGGTGTAGGATACTCTTACTAATGTTTAATGATTTCTGTTTCTTCTGTTTTCAGGCCATTATTAAAGAACAGCTGCATGAAACTCAAGGCATGTGTGAATATGCCGTGTATGTGCAAGGTCAGTGTAAACTACGCAGTAAACTTGACTCTTAACAGTGTAAATGTGTTCAATTAAGTGGTCAGACAGAGTCAGTTTTAGAAATGCAAACTGGTATAATCGAGTGCTGCATCTATGTAGTTTTTGAATATGCACAAATTACCCAAAATGACTTACCTTACCTTAAATTACAACCTACCAGGAAAGCTACAGCACTATTCAAAGTTTTAGACACTTGTGTAAAAATGCTGTAAAACGAGGATGCTTTCAAAAATAATGCCATAAATAGATTTAATTGATCATTTATTAACTAAATCAAATAAATATTTAGTATTACAGCTTTTGGTAAAAACAGCTTCTGTTCCATAGCTTCTGCTCATAGTTTTTCAGGTAGCTTTCCAGGTAGGTTTAGGTTCTTGGAGACGTTGTCACAGTTCTTCTACATTGAGTCTGTTTCAGTTTGTTCTGTTTCTTCCTGTGATTCCAGACAGACTGATGATGATCAGATCAGATCTCTGTGTGAAGCACTGGCTGTCATCAGACAATAATCTCACTGCATTATTACAATTAATGACTAAAATAATGTTTGGAAATATAAACTGATATTTCCAACTGACAAGCTACCGCAAAACATAGAAATAACCCACTTAAAACCAGTAATACTAGTGGACTAAGACTTTTGAACAGTATTCTATAAACATAAAATTGTTCTTAAATATTTACATGCATGTGTTTGTATTTACATATACATAATAAATATACACAGTACACACTTATTTTGGACCAGGATTAGTTGTTTGACAGCATATATATTAGTGGTGGGCCGTTATCGGCGTTAACGCGCTGCGTTAACGCGAGACTCTTATCGCGCGATAAAAAAAA
>JAUCNO010000366.1:7771-18602 GCA_032353835.1 Enteromius viviparus
AGGAGCTGTTTTGTGTGCATCTGTTTGAAACACGCATAGGAAAAAAAGAACGACAGAAAGAACGGCTCCCCGCCGGCTGCGACTCGGCTCCCATCGTTCATCTTTATGAGCCGTTCAAAAGAATCGGTTCGTTCGCGAACATCACAACTCTACTTCTTATACTGGTATATATCAGGATTTTAAAAATCTCTTTCTAGCAATTTACCGTTAATTTTCCAGAAAAAGTCTGTATGTGTGTGTAATGATCAGCTGGAAGTACCAGCCCGCTGATGGCACTCCAGCTCCTAGCAAACTGTTTGTATGTTTTGTGTCTGTTATCATTCATGGACTTCTTTCAATGAACTCTTGTCACTGCCTATCTCATATGTTGTCACGGTTTCCCATTCATTTCTCTGCCCCCTTGTATGTTAATACAATATTAAAACCTTGATTAGCTGCTTGTTTTAACTGTGTCAAAAAGACACAACACTGTTATTGGTTAAATACTCTACAAAAGGATCTATTTGTACCTTATCTACCTTTAAAAGGTAAAAATTAGTACATTAAAGGTGCATTAAAGGTGACAGTGTACTTTTTTCCAAGAGTATGGTTTGAGGTGCATGTGATTACCCTGGGTGAAGGATTGTTTAATGATGAAAGAGGTAATTTTTTATAATTATGGACAGAATGGGCAAATTAAAATTAAACAGAAAAGTGTGAAAACATTCTGAGACTTTCTAATAAACTCGATTTAGAAGACTTGGAAACAGTCAATGGTTTCATCGTATACAATAAAATGGAACCACAAACTGCTATATCAGATATGTTCCCATAATACACACATTTAAGAGTCCCTCATATCAGATAGCATCCAGTTTACTATGATGATAAAAATCACTGCATCTCATCCTCACTCATGTGCACACTTCAAAGCATCTGCTTTTGTGCCAGCAGACCATGTTGATGAAGAATGTTGTCTCCTATTCTCACTCACCCCTGCAGCTATTTCCACCTCCCTTTCCCACCTCTTTTCAAGGCCAGTCCTTCCTGTTTCCGTCAGACAGCAGCTTATCTGCATTAAAGAAGCTGTCACTGACAACCCAGCACTGGAATACTGGAAACAAGTCTGGCACTTGGTGTCGGTTCTGTGTGAGTGAAACTGCGGTAGATAACATGAAACCTGGTGAGCCATAAAGAGTCAGAGAATGCTGGCCTTATCTGAAGAAACACACAGAGAGACGCTTAATCCATTACGACTGCAATCATGCCGCCACTGAGAAACACATACCCCCACACATAGACCTGATAACAAAACATTCATCATCCAGTTCAATTTTCTATCGATCAGCCATTAAAATGTAAATATATGGCGTCAAGTGTGAAAACAATATTACTTTCTTTCTTAAACTGTACATTAAATGAATAGTTTACCCTCCAACTAGTATTTAATAAAACTGTCGCACTGTGCACAGACTCAAGGATATAATATATATGTGGCATAGGATAGCCATCCAGAAACGTCTTTGCATTTAACCCTCTGAAATCAATAAAGAATCTCTGTCCCCCTCCTTTATTTGGCACTAGGACCACTGGCGCTGACCAAGGAGAAAATGAAGGACAGATAATTTTCTTACCCAGCATTGTCTTGATCTCCTGTTCAATGAAGTTTTGTTTTTCTTGAGATACATGGTAGGCTCTCTTGCGGACAGGTACCTCATTTGTGGTTATAAAACAATGTTTGACTACACTGGTATCTTCAATTTCACTTATGCATACAGAAGGCCAATCTTTGAGTAACTGGTGAAGTTGTGACTGGTATATGGGGGATGTGCCAGCATATGTGCCCAGCTGATGGATAGCTTGCTGTGTTTCTTGTGACTCTTCAGGAATTGGTAAAGCAATGATGATAGACAATATTGTGTTAGCAGGAAAAGGTAAGAATGAAAAGGTTTTGTCTTGGTATCCAGAAGTACCAGGTAAAGTATAATGTGCACTGCAAAAATCAAAATTAATTCCAGCTGTTACCAGGAAATCCATACCGTATATGACAGTTACAGTGAGATCATCAGCTTTCAAGACATACTTCCTTCTTTGAAGTTCTCCTTCACAGTGCCATACTCCTATAGCAGATAACACATGACCATTTGCTTAATGGAAAGTTTGACTACGACGTGAACTCAATTCTTCACTTTGTCTCAGTCGTCTCCAACATTTTTTCTCTGATGAGTAGGGCAGAGTCAGAATTTTTAACATGGGTTGTAGAATACATGCTGATGAAGGATTTGTTTTAGAATGAGAGACTTGTTCACTTGTGAATTTGCGCTTCTGTGTGTCAGCATTGACTTGGCTTCAGTACTTCTTTCCTTTTTTCAAAATCCCTCTCGATCTGCATGCTAATTCTCACCAACTCACTCACCTCCTTCACATTGCCTCTCAACAGACTGGCAAGTAGGGGATTACAATTTCTCAAAATGGCTTGAACAATCTCCTTCCCCTTCATCTTCTTCTTCCACCTCAGACAAAGTGCTCTGTAATGGTAAGCAAAGTCACAAATGGATTCTCTGGGACCTTGTTTCCTTTCCAAAATATGCTTAGAAGCTTCGGCTTCATAGAAGACTAGTTCATCAGTAAGGAAAGCATGCAAAAAATCTTGTTTAAATTGTTTCCATGTAAGCACGTCTTCTTTCAGCCAACCACCAATCTTTAGCAGTACCTTTTAGAACAGAAGTAAGGGATGCTAGTACTTTGGAAATCGCTGAGATGTTTAATTGCAAAATACTCTTCACATCTTTTTAAAAGAGAAGAGATAATTTTTGTCATCATCAAATTGGGGGACCACAACTTTTATAGGTGTATTATATACAACATCATTTGCACTGTCTGGTAAAATAGGAACTTGCTGAGATCTTGCAGAGCGTGCTGGAATAAATAATGAAGAAATTGGAGTTGATACGACAGGGGCATGACTTTTAAGCTCAGCATCAATTTGTGCATGCCTCCTCTTCAGACAATCGACCATTGATTTTCCCAAGTCTTGAATGCTTAACTCCAGGCATTACTTAACTCGCAAAATCGGTCCCAGTTCAGGCACCAATCTATAACTATCCTAGTTACTTTGCACTAGTAGAGCTATAAGAAACAAAGGGAGGGATCATCAATCAACAAGTCTGTTTTTCTATCTGAAGTCTCCCTATACATTACATGACAGATTTCTTCAAACAAACATTAAAAACAAAGGCAGCAGGTTAAGAAAAAAACTTTTTTTTAAATTTAGTCTATAAAATCACAACGCTTTGTTAAAATTGTCACTAAACACAAATAAAAGTACACTCGTTGCAGTTCTGAATGATGTATTTAATGATGGACATTTAAATTGACAACTTAGGGTATTTTGTTTCTGAAAAAATGCAAGTGATCGTTCTTTTGCCTCCAGGTCCTGCTCAGCGCACTTCAGCCTCTCCGCACAAACTTATCCCACATTTATTGTTATAGCACATTTTTTACATGTAAACATTGTTATAGGCTTGAACTGTTTAAGTAGGTATATCTATAGATTTAATTTAAGACTAGTCTTGATGGTTTGAGAAGGCTAAAGTGATCAAACATAGTTTATGATCAGCTCACTGACTGCTGATGGCCGCTTGTTCGTTACCTACTTTAAAAAAACAAAAACTTTAAATAATTTAATGAACAAAATAATATTGAAATTGGCTTAGTAAAAAAACAAAACGAAATATTATAATACTGCCATTATACACAAAACTTAACTATTATTATCTCCGGTCGCTGACTTTCTTTGCGTGCAGATTAATGTCCGCCTATAAGACAGTGTCATACCGTTTTATTTTGGTATTTCATCACTTATAGCTCTAACCTTTAAAACAGAGTTTAGGAAGATGTATGTAACTACAATCATTAGCTTTGATTAGCTCGTAAAGCCTTAAGGCTCAAGGCGACCGCAGAGTTTGATGAACACTGCTGGCAGCAGCGTCCCATTTATATTAATGAGAGCGTATAATCTCCTTGCTTCCAAAGTTATAAATCTTGTATCTCCGATAAAACATGATTTTGGGGAAATGTTTTGTTAATGTTGGTACACAACAGCATATTATAGCAATATAAGGTATAATGCAAACTTTCACCATACAATGTTTAATAACTCAAAAAATATGCTGTTTTTTTATTTCCTGAAAAATAATGGTTTTGGAGATGAAGATAGCCAACACCGAGCTTCGTGATTGTCGAGCTGCAGTAATTATTAACAAACAGACCTGAATCCTGTCCAAGCATATCGTGAATTTTTACTTTACTTTACTGACTAGGCGTAAAATTTTGTCTCAGACGTAGCACTGCGCCGAGATGGTGCAATGCACGGCTTAAAGCGCATTTTACGTACAGCCTAGTCTTATGACCAGGTGTACGCCCAGCTGGTGCAACCGGCCCCATAAGTGCAAATAGGTACAACATACTTTGTCCAAGAACTACAGCATAATAATCCTGTTTGAGCAGGAAACAAAAGGTTTCTCAAACAGGATTAAAATAGGTCAAGAGGCTTTACACTAAACCAGAACGTTTGAGCAGGAAACAAATGGTTTCTCAGACAGAATCAAGTAGTATGCAAGGCCAACATTAGGCAGCTTTAAACAGAATCATGCACTTACTCTATTACTTATAGACCGGATTTTACACTCCAGGGACCAGCCAAGCCTGATCACACCAGTGTGATCGTAGGCGTGAAAGGGTTAAGATGTAGGAAAAAAAGTATTGCATTAGTCATTTATCAGCGACCGTGAACATGAGTAGACTATGGCTGCGTTCACACAGCAGCAGAATACAGTTTCCAATCCTGTATTTGGGATTGACAACCGTATTTTCTTTACCCGTGTGAGTTTAGAAATGTTGCGTTCACACAGAAGCTTTCAGTTGTGTTTAGAATTCTGTCTGTATGAAAGTGAAATGGCAGACAAGCCTGTATTCCTTACCAGTAACCATAGTGATAGTGACTGAAGTAATATCAAAGATGGCGTCGTCCATAAACTGAAAGGCATATCACATTCTGACATGACAAGAGTCCAATTTAGCTGCAAGTTCTTTCTTCAAACCTTCATTAACTGACAGCAGTTTTTAGATGGGCGTAGACTAGAATACAAACAAACTGACTAGATAAAATGTTCAGATCACACACAGCTTATTTCTCAGTCACTGTAAGTTACAGAAGACGCACAAAAAAACATGCACTACACAGTAGATGCGCATTTGTGCAGCAGAGCAGCTCTCTCTCGCAGTGTATGATGTGACACAGAACTAGTTGTCCAGTCCTATCCTGTGCACACAGCACCTGTGTTCCGGGAATGCGGCTGTGTGTGGGTTTGAGTTACATTATGCGGTTGTCACACCCGTAAATAAAGAAACTATGTGTGAACGTAACCCTATTGAGGACTCAAAAACAGGATTGACAACTGTATTCTGCTGCTGTGTAAATGCAGCCTATTAAAGCTGGAATAGTGGATTAAGAAGGATCTTTCAGTCAGCAAGAGAGACAAACAGTCTAACATGTAAATTTATTGGCAAGGAGGTTTGTATAAATCAAACAAAGTCAGAGAGAAGGCGACTAACATTGTTTATGCCAAAAAGTAGTTTTTGTTTTTTCTTTGCAACTTATTTATAGTTCTTTATTATATAGTTATTTATAGCAGATCCTGCGGGCTGGTAGTCTTTTTAAAGGCTGGATGTGCCAGTCATCTTGCAAATCCAGCAAGCAAAAGACCTTTTAGAGTGCACAGAATTGCCGCATTAGGTCTTCCCTGGGCAACCGGGAGAAAGAGCTAATTTTCCCACGGTGAAGCGTTCTCCGGAATGCCGAATCGATTGTGCGTTTCTGGGTGTTGCAGTTTCCTCGCCTCTTCGGACGGACATGATTGTGGCCTCGCGAGTCTGGGCCGAGCACACGCTGGGGCAGCTTTTGTGGATGGTCAATGCGTTCATTGCGAGCGTATGACCATGGCTACAATGAGGTCCCGCCTCTCGCTCGCGAATGACATCGTTCACGAGGAGCTTACCAGCTCGTGGCAAGCCCCTTACTCGTCGTGTCTGCACCCAGGCTCTTTGGCCCTCGCCACTCTCGATGGCGGTGCAGCCAGGGGGTATGCGGCGATTCCTCAGGTCGAGCGCGCTGTGCCGGTGCACCTATGCCCGCGTGGTGCTGCCACCTGTTGTGATCAGCCGCATCTCCCGTCCTAGGCATTTGAGAAAATGTAACTGTTGTTCGTGCAGTAATAAATATACAAATAGCATGCAAAATAAAATATCAGTTTTTGCGACATGGTTTTTACACAGACTTTTACATCACTTACTTTTAAAAAAGCTTTTAAACAAAATTTTTGACACATTTAGCCGAATGTGTTAATTTTGTTAGATTTTTTTAGATCGGAAGACCACAGTAAGAATTAAGTGCCATAACCAGACAACCAGACAATTTATTCTGTTTTTGCCTGTGTTTCTCCATTTTTCCGTAGTTAATTAGTAATGTATTAGTTCTGCACCTGTTTTTGTTCCCCCTAAACATTATCCCATGAATAAATACCCAGTGTTTTGCCCCATTCTTTTGTGCGATATGATTATGGTTATTGTTAATGTGGTTTATGTTACGAAGTTGCTCCTGTAAATTTGTGGATTCATTAAAGATAATTTAGCCTAGAAGCAAAATAAAATTACATTATATCTTTTATGGGACTTTGGCCGAACGTCCCCTAAACGTCCTAAATGTCCGCTGAAAGTCCCATGTCCGTCCCCTTGAACGTCTTGGGGGACGTCCTCGGGACAGAAAGGGGACCCTATACACAGATATTCGGGGGACGCTCGCTGACACCATTTACCTACTGTTATTGGCAATAAAACAGGATAATTGGAAAACATGCTGGTGGAAGCACTTATATTATGTACTTTAATTATAGCAATTTTCAGTTTCAAAGTTAAATGTGTAAGTGACGCAAAAACACAGTCAATTACTAACCGATATTTACTAAAAGGATTGTCTTTAGGGTAACACCTGAATAGGTATTTGGATTCTGGGAGCTTTAATGGCCATGACCTGCATGGGCACTTGCTTTTATTGAATTTACAGAGAGTAATCGGAAATCACCCGCGCTTCCCGGGTGACCCTGATTCTGTGTTTGTTGGAAAAGGGGGATTTGCATATTAGTACCTTGGTAAAATACCTTGATATCAGTTCTAAGCTAACTTTGTACAATATGTTTTTAATTTGGTGGCACATAGACCTTAAAGATAAAATATGCATTATGATAATAATTCAGCAGCTCTGATCATTTATAGTACAATACAATACAGTGCAATACACACATACTTCAGTAAATAAATTAATACATACATATCAGATAATATATTACTGAA
The DNA here is from genome assembly GCA_032353835.1 of Enteromius viviparus. NCBI lineage: Eukaryota > Metazoa > Chordata > Actinopteri > Cypriniformes > Cyprinidae > Enteromius > Enteromius viviparus. The sequence goes on from JAUCNO010000366.1 coordinate 15,161, forward strand.
CAATTTTAAGTGTACTTAAAGGAAGTACATTTTCAGGACTTTTATTGCACTTAAGTACATTTTTAAAAATGTTTCACTTTGTAATAATGTCAGATTGAAATTTGTTCTATAATATATTTTTATATAATATACTATATATATTCGTATTCATATATTATATCCATTGAAGTTTGTTATTTAATATTATTAAATTAAATTATATATTATATTTAATGTCAATATACAATATGTATTAAAAAGCATATTCATCATTACAAGCATGTGATTTTTTTACTCTATTTATCATACATCTTTGTTAGTATATTTATCATTAAATTTGAGCTAAGGGTATGCGATAATGACAAAAAGTTGTTGTTAGGTAAAAAAAAGTTGGTAAGTTGTCGGGTGAGGAACGAAAGTTGAAAAGCCTCTGTGGAGAGACAGGAGAGAGGGAGCCACGAGTAAGGTGGGCAGAGGGAGGAGGAGAGAAAGGGGGAAGCGCCCTCAGCGGAGATCAGAAAATAATGAGGCAGCTTAGCAAGGGTAGTATAGGAACCAGAAAAGATGTAGGATGCGGGGAGAGAGAGAGAGAAGCATCTGAGTAGGTGGGGGCAAGCTGGGCGAGACCTTGAGGAGGTAGAAAAGGAAGAGATCGACGCCTCTGCGGAGGCGAGGAAGGAAAACCTCTGTTAGTGCCTCTATGGAGGTGCGCGGTGCTGAGGTCTATGATGGAGGCAGGGGCTAAGCTGGACAAGACCTCTGAGGAGGTAGAAAGAAGGAGAAAAGATGCCTCTGCGGAGGCTAAGAGTGTGGAAAGTTTCTGCGGAGGTGGGGGGGGGAGATGAGAACCTCTGCGGAGATGGGATAGTGAAGAGAAGGAAGCCTCTGATAGAGGCAGGCGCGGCTGAGGTGGGGCTTCTGATGAAGGCGGGACAAGCTGGGTGAGACCTCTGCAGAGGTGTGAAAAAGGGAAAACATTTCACACAATGTATGTTCTAATACATACATACATCTTCTTCTGCTTATCCGGAGCCAGGTCGCAGGGGCAGCAGTCTAAGCAGGGACATCCAGACTTCCCTCTCCATAGACACTTCCTCCAGCTTTTCCAGGGGAATACAGAGGCGTTCCCAGGCCAAAAGACATAGTCCCTCCAGCATGTCCTAGGTCTTCCCCGGGTCCTCCTCCCGGTGGGACATGCCCGGAACACCTCGCCAGGGAGGCGTCCAGGAGGCAACCGGTACAGATGCCCGAGCCACCTCAGATGGCCTCTCTCAATGTGGAGGAGCAGCGGGTCTCCGAGCTCCTCCCAAGTGACCGAACTCCTCACCCTATCTCTAAGGAAGCGCCCAGCCACCCTACAGAGGAAACTCATTTTGGCCGCCTGCATCCGGGATCTTGTTCTTTCGGTCATGACCCAAAGCTCATGGCCATAGGTGAGAGTAAGAACATAGATCTACCTGTAAATTAAGAGCTTCGCCTTGCATCTCAGCTCCTTCTTCACCGGTACATTGACCGCATTACTGTAGAAGCTGCCCCGATCCATCTGTCAAACTCTCGCTCCACCCTCACTCGTGAACAAGACCCTAAGATACTTAAACCCCTCCACCTGAGGCAGGAACTCCCCACCAACCTGAAGGGGGCAGGCCACCCTTATCCTGCTGAGAACCATGGCCTCAGATTTGGAGGTGCTGATTCTCATCCCAGCCGCTTCACACTCAGCTGCAAACTGCCCCAGTGCCCACTATAGGTCCTGATTTTAAGAAGCCAACAGGACAACATAATCCGCAAAAAGCAGAGATGAGATCATGTGGTCCCCAAACCGGACCCCTTCCAGCTCCTGACTGCAACTAGAAATCCTGTCCATAAAGGTAATGAATACGGTGAGAAAGGGCAGCACTGCTGGAGTCCAACATGCACCGGAAAAAAGTCTGACTTACTGCCGGCAATGCGAACCAAGCTCCTGCTCTGGCCATACAGGGACCGGACAGCCCTTAGCAAAGGACTCCAGACCCCATACTCCCAGAGCATCCCCCACAGGACACTGCGAGGGACGCTGTTGAATGCCTACTCCAAGTCCACAAAACACATGTGAACTTGTTGAGCAAACTCCCACGAACCCTAAAGAGGGTATATAGCTGGTCCAGTATTCCACGACCAGGACGAAAGCTGCATTGTTTCTCCTGGATCCGAGGTTCGACTATCGGTCGAATTCTCCTCTCCAGTACCCTGGCATAGACTTTCCCAGGGATGCTGAGGAGTGTGATTCCCCTATAGTTGGAACACACCCTCCGATCCCTCTTTTTAAAAAAAGGGAAAAGTTTAGAGGTACTGTCCCCAACCTCCATGCGACACCATAGAGGCGTGTCAACCAAGACAGCCCCACAGCATCCAGAGACTTGAGGTACTCAGGACGGATCTCATCCACTCCCAGTGCCTTGCCAACGTGGAGTATCTTAACTACCTCGACGACTTCAGCCCGGGTAATGGTCGAGTCCACCATTGGGCCCTCACCCATGGTTTTCCTTGCTTTCTCAGTGAAAGAAGCCTTCGTGGGATTGAGGAGATCCCCAAAGTATTCCTTCCACCGCCCAACGATATCGCCAGTTGAAGTCAGCAGATTCCCACCCTCACTGTATACAGTGTTAGCAGGCCACTGCTTCCCCCTCCTGAGGCACTGGACAGTTTGCCAGAACCTCTTGGAGGCCGACCGATCCTTCTCCATGGCCTCAACGAACTCCTCCCAGTTTTTGCCTCTGCAACCACCCGGGCTGCAGTTTGCTTGGCCCACCGGTACCTATCTGCTGCCTCAGGAGACCCACAAGCCAGCCCGGCTCAATAGGGATCCTTCTTCAGCTTGAGTCCAACACCGGGTTCGGGGGTTGCCGCCACCAGAGACTTTGCAGCCACAGCTCTGAACAGCCGCATTGACAATGAAGGTGGAGAACATAGTCCACTAAGACTCAATGTATCCAACCTTCCTTTGGGATCCAGTTAACCCTCTGAGGTCGGCCGTCACGCCGGCGTGATTTGGATCTTTTTTTTCTTATCAGTGTAAAAGACACTAATATCGGTTAAACTCGGTTGATTTTGGTCACACAAGTAAGTCTTATATACCATTTGAATTTCTTAAATGTCTACTTTTTTAAATTCACTCTCAGGTGTGTGCTTTTGCAAAATAAGGAAAATAAAAAGTGTGCACGATTTTTCTTTGTTCTTTCCGCGAACAGTTTTTAAAAAGCTGTTACTAAAATTAACTATAACTCCGCGAAAACATGACACACAGACATGAGAAAAACACTCAACAAAAATATAAACCCAACACCTTTGTTTCTGCTCCGTTTCTTCATGAGATGGACTACAATTCTAAAAGATCTAAAATTCATTCCAGATACACATTATTACCATTTCTCTCAAACATTGTTCACAAATCAGTCTAAATGTGTGATAGTGAGCACTTCTGCTT
>JAUCNO010000367.1:0-12743 GCA_032353835.1 Enteromius viviparus
GTTCAGTGCTTTGCTACAATCTGTATTGTTAAAAGCGCTATATAAATAAAAGTGACTTGACTTGACTTGACTTAATGAGAAAAAAAAAAAAATTAATAATAATAAAAGTTCAAATGAAACATTAAGACAAATATTAATGAATACAAATAAATGATAAAGCATTCAAAATATGTTAAATCTAACAAAAAAAGACATTGTTTAAATAAGTGCTTTTATCAAAGTAAAAAAAATGGAAATAAATTGTAAGCATCAGTTAGATTAAATTAAATTAAAATAAAAAAAACAACTAAAATGTAAACATTTAAAAAATTTGACTTGGAAAAAGTTAGCAGGGAAAAAATAAATCAATCAATTGCGTAAACTTTTCTCTCTTTTACTTTATAGACCTGATCCAGAAACGACAGATTTGAGCGAATGAATCTCATCCATAATGAAACATTCACACGCTTTTTCTCTCATTTCTCCTCCATTTCTCCTCCACTGCAGCGCTGGACAAAGACGCATATTCTGTCCATCAGATGCATCATTTAAACGCCGTCAGGAGACAGAAACACTCTGATTGCTCCCTCTTGAATATATAGTTAATGATAATTATGCAAGTGCCCCTGAAATGAGAGGAGTTACCTAATAAAGATGAACGAGCCCCAGGACGCATGTGTGTGTGTGTGTGTGTGTGTGTGTGTGTGTCGAACAGACAGACGGGTCAAACTTTAAGCAGAGGTAAGACAGACGTAAAAAAAAAAAAAAAAAAAAACAACAACAACAACTGTATACTATTATTTAAATAGTATAAAATAATAAATAATAATTTGCGAACCTGAAAGTGACATTCTGTTTTAAATAATTAGATAATACGCTATAACATTTATTTTGAGTAATTATGCATACAAATTACCGTTGAATATGAATGATGAATGAGGTTTGAACTGACATAAATCATTTAAATTCATCAACTCTAATGCAATTTTTGATACTGACGTTTAAATAAGAAATGCTGTCAGACAAAAAAAAAACAAAAAAAAAAACATATGAAAATCACATATATATATATATATATAGTCAATAAAATTATGGATATATTGTGAACATTTAATATATCAGTACAGACTGACTCAGACGGCTCTAATCAGGACCGATGATATAAATATTAAACAATCTAATCAATCTGATGTTGTTTCTGGTTATTCTTTGTTTTAAAATATTTTCACAATGTTTTTGAAGTGATTGTACTTCATATTTACTGTAAAAATAAATATTTCACTTGTGATGTGTTTTTGCAGTAAATGTTTTTTTTTATTTTTTTATTTTTTTTATTTCAAGTTTTAAGTAAACACTTTTTTTTTGGCCAACAAAAACTCAATGCTGCCAGAGTTTCTTTTGGCAGAAGTGAGCTGAAAGTCCTTCAAATGAAAATAAATGAAGATTTTAACCGTGCTGAGCATGAATTCACCTCATCCAAACCATCTCCAGCATCTCACACGTTCTGTCTCTCTTCATCTTGGCAGCTTCCAGAGGTTTCTGTTTGCTTTCACAATAAATATCCCAGAGACATTCTTACAGTTCTGTACAAAACCTCCCAGCTCTGCATCGATCAGACGGATGGGACGCATCTCAATATCTACACTGAGACCACTCTGTTCAGAACATCAGGCCTACGGTCACTAACTAACTAGAGAGCCTCACAGAAATAGTTCAGCTAAAAAATACAAATGTTCAGCAGGATGCTTACATACATCTTTACCACATAATGAGAACAGATATTAATGACTATCAAGCTACAACACTGACAGAAAATCACTATAAAAGTATCCTAAGTATTGGATTCAATACTGGGGCAGTGGTGGCCTAATGGATAGAGTCGTACCTGTAACCCAAAGGTCGTGGGTTCGAGTCCCAGGTCCGGCAGGGATTGAAGGTGGAGTTAGTGAATAACCAGCGCTCTCTCCACCTTCAATACCATGACTGAGGTGAGACCCTTGAGCAAGGCACCGTTCCCCCAACTGCTCCCCGGGCGCCGCAGCAATGGCTGCCCACTGATGATATGTGCTTAGATGTCTAGTTCAAAACTCTAAACACTGGCCGATGTCAATTTCAAAATTCTTGATTATTTACTTTTTTTTAACATAACAGAGTCAAAAGTTTTTACAGAGTGAGTTTTGGACGTCTAATTTCAGTCCGTAATTCAGAAAAGCGTAGAACAGAGTAAAATGTTGTATATAATCAAGAAAATTATATTTGAACAAATCCCTCAAGATATAGCCAGGAATGAATGTAATGTTTGGTGTGTGTAAATGCTACTGAAGTGAGATTTATGGCTCAATGCAGGAGAAAAAACTCATGGCCTTTAAAAAAACTGAAATAATTAAAGTGAAGGAAACTATGGAAACCTGTTTTCACCACTGCAATAAAAAGTCAGAATTGGGAGACATGAACTTGCAATTGTGAGAAATTATTAACAATTGCATGATATAAAGTTTGAATTGTAAGATATCAAGTTGCAATTCTGCTAAACATTTTGTCCTCAAAACTGGACTTTATTAAATCATGCAGTTTTGACTTTATGCCTCACAATTCAGAGAAAAAAGTCATTTTTACATCATAATCAATGGGTGCTCTGCAGTGAATGGGTGCCGTCAGAATGAGTCAAACAGCTAATAAAAATATCAAACTAATCTACACCACTCCAGGCCATCAGTTAACATCCGGGGAATACAAAAGCTGTGTGTTTGTGAGAAACAAACCCATGATGTGAAAGATGTTTTCAACTTCCAGCTGTTGCTTAAATATGAGTCTTCTGTCTGTGGCTGAATAAGGAGAGAAATATGCCGAAGCCAAAACAGTTCAATGCCACAGTGTGGGTGGATTTTGATGTGAGAGACAGCAGTAGATGGACTTTTTCATTGAAGGAAGCATTATTTTGGAATATAGAAGTAAAAAATCTCTTGATGCTGTTTCTGTTTTGTCCAAACACACAGCTTTATGTTAATGAATGGACAGATTATTTGGGTTGTTTTTACCAATTGTTTGGACTCTCATTCTCACGGCACCCATTCACTGCTGAGCATCCATCCATCCATTTCTGCTAAGTTTATCTGCGATGATTGTAGAAGTGTGGAGGTCACTGGTCGGGAGAAGAGTGGTTGTTTATACAGGAGTCTGAATGAGGGGTGTGTTTTCTCAGCGGGACGCTCCCACCCTTTCCTCTATGATCGTCTCCCACTCATAGCCACTGCTCAAAAACTTTGTACCCTTTAGCCCTTGGAGGACAGATACTGTATATCCTTCTGTGTACACAATGATCAACATCATCTTTTACAATGCAGAAAATGGCTTAATTGTATCTGTTTGTACTTGGAAAACATGTGGAATGTTCTATTTCAGTCTGCTCCTAAGTGGAGGCATCAACAGGAGTCATGTGCGTTTTGTTGAGGATCAGATCATCTGAGGATAACACTGCTCTGTCGTCCGTTGAGTGTTTAGACAAGCAGTCAGAGAGGAGCAGATACAGTGGTATTGGTCATAAAGCTGCAGATGAAGCGTGTTTGTTTTAAAGGTGTGAGCGTCTGACTGTGAGGAAGTGACTCCAACGGAATGTTCCAAGACTCTGGCTCCGTTCCAATCCTCAGTGACTGGCCTACATAGACAGCATCCCTTTCCCCAAGAGAGCACTGGTTATGAATATACTTTGGTAGTTTGTATTTGTTTAATATGAAAATATTTCATATTTATTAACATAATATTGTTATTTATAGAATATCTAAAAATGCGTATGTATCGGGTGTGTCTTTAAAAGTGAAGCCGTCGTATCTTTGATTGCCCCCAGGTGACTGTCTGCAGTACAGGTCTTAAACTCCCGCCCTCTTTAGTATGTACCTATTAATTAAACCATACTGAAGTGGTTTATAGTCCATACACTTTGGGTGCTAGACTAATTAAGGTCTAAACTGTGCTTCCCCTCCTCAAGTAAATCTTACTTTCACAAGAAAAAACACCAAGAGGGCATATTGGCTCCCTTTGTAGGCAGCAGACACAAGACAGTTCTGTTTAGTTCCCCGTCAGAAAGACTCTGTGAAACACAGTAAGCTAGAGGAGAAACTCTCAGACGCAGCAGCACACGCTGCCAATCAGGGATCAAAGCACAGGAAGTGGATTAGAGGGGTGCATGCTGGGAGATTAGAGGGTGTGATGTGCCTCAGCCAAGAGCCCTTAAAATACATCAACAAGTCCAGCTGCAAACACACACACAAACTGTTGTCTTGTGCTCCTCGCGACAATTAGATCATTCATACACACCGTTCGAGCCAAAGTGGGAAGACAATACATGTGTGTGCTCAATATCACAGCGTCCTGGGAGTGTGTGTGTGTGAGGAATTGGCAGTGAAGTTGACTCACACACACTCTTTTAGCACCTGCTGTCAGACACGCTGAGCTCAGAGGAGATTTGTGGCTCTTTTCAGCACAAGCTCAGGCGAGACGCACCGTCAGCTCCGGCCATAAACTCACTTCTGCTGCTCCATCTCACACACACTTACAGAGAAACTAAATATCGTGAGGCAGAAAACATTCTGTATGCAAGTGCACAAACATGTGCAAGTGCATGAAGTCCAAATGCATTTTTAACAAAAGATTTAGGTACTGTTATGTACACTTTAGGTGCTAATGTAGCAGTAGAAAGAGACAAAGGTGTTGTTTTGAAAGGGTTCTGCCCCAGTGACAGCTGAGTCTGTTAAAAACTCATCTTCTCCTGTGTTTTTAATGATATGTGATGGAGTTATTTTATGGTTATATGGATTTTACTGTTTTGAATACGTATGTAATATCATTGCTGCGATTAGGCTTTTGTATTTGTTTATGTTGTAATCATGGTTATGCTAAAGTTGTTTTAAAAGTGCTTTATAAATACATTTTGTAATACACAGTGTTGCATTGAACATTTAATGTTGCATTGAAATTTTTAAAAATGTTAAATGTTATTGTTACTACTTCATGAAAGTTTTCTGCCGTTTCATGTAAAATACATTTATATTAAAAAAGAACAGAAAAAGTAAAGTTTTGATCAAATCTATTGGTATATGTCATACAAATACCTAAATTAATATAGTTTAGCAAGAGAGTTCTTTGATAATCAAATAGATGCATTTAGATGTAAATGAGATCCAAATAAGATGTAAATATATGAAACGGTATGCAGTATGCAAAAGGAAAAAGTACTATGCAACCTAAATGACCTTAAATCTGAAAAAGTTCAAAATGTTCTTGTCACCACTTTAGGGAAATATGTTTATATGATGTGATTTACCTGAAAAGCCAATTTATAGCCCATGAAAATAATATACGAATTATTATGCAGTATGCAAACATTTCAAAGTAATATGCACGATTTTGGTCACCATTTTTATGCATGTTTAATTCAGCAGTTGGCATCTAGTTATCGGTATCAGATTTTTTGTAGAAATGATGAGAAAAAAGGACCTAAAATCTCAATTTTCTAACCGGTGACGGTTAATTATAAAGACAGAAACTGAATTTTTGGGGAAGTTATGATGTTCTTATGGTATGTCTTTCATTATTAAGTTCATTTTTTTTTGTGTGGTTTATATTCATTGTATTTCCAATAACAGTACAAGTCCAGTTTCAAAGTTTGTTTGGATGTTGTTTTGGTGTATTAAGACCTCAGGTTTTCTTTTTCTCCATAACCAGATAGGTTTGCTGAGTTTTAATATTGTATCCCATCGCTCAGCATTTTATTTTAGAAGTAAATCTGCACCTGCTGGGTTTCAGATGAATCAGAAATCGTCATGTTTCCAGTCGGTGTGTCTTTCTTCCCTCTGATACCACACTGAGTGCATCAACTATTGTTTCCTGTTTGTCTTTGCTCTTCTTTTTCGCTCTATCTTTTTCCTTGTACTTTTCCACAGACTGCCGTTTCTATGGAAACAAAGAGTAAGAGGCCGGCCTGGGTTTGATGGAGCTCTGTCAGACAGTGAGGAGGAGGTCGTGTGTGTGTGGCCCAGAGGGATCCTGTGCTCTATAGAAGTGGTGAAGCTCCAGAAGAAGCTGTGCTGCGTGAAGCAGGTTCTCCTTCAGTGAATCCTTCTCGCTCACAACCTCCACGGAGGGTTCCTGTTTTATCCAGGTTTCCCCTAGAACCCTCTTAGAGTAAGAGATGTTTCTCTTTAAGTAAAACGGCTTTAGAAATATCATATCACATTGATAGTATGAAAGGAGGTGCTCAGATTTTCTCCATATTTATCAAATTATCTGTGCTGTTATTAAATTACGACCAAACATTTAATATAAAATAACAAATAGTTTTATAGTATGTTTGTACAAAAGCAATTTTTTTTAAGATATATAATTTGTTTGCATTACGGCAGTGACAGCTTTGGCTGAATTAAAAATGTCACAATACTAAAAAAACAATTCATGGTCTTAACGATTCGCTCGATTTAATTTGTGTAAAATGTGATTTTTTCATCTCTAGTATTGAGATTTGAGGTGATATATGATCGGTTCCTGCCAGTTTTCCCTCTTTGTCGGCACTAATCATCTCATTTGTGGCAAAGAGCTTAAAGACTACCAGGAGAGACATCTGAAATGAAAAACGAGAGCTCAATTATGTCTCGTGAGCAACTTCTGAGCAATAAAGTGTCTTTTTGTTTGATAATGGAGGAGCCTTAAGCCACTGAACACAGTCCATGAGACCAATTGTGTTAAAAGACAATAATTACGTTATAGAAACGTCCATTTATCATCCACTTCCTCCTCAGTGCTAATAGAGCGGGGTATCTGTTAAGCCCGAGGCACGTGTGCCACATGTTAGCTGTGTTTAAATGACATTCAGCCCACAGCTGCTGCCTGAGATCAGCTGCACTGTAAACTCATAAACGTCTTCAAGAGCCTCCTCAAACTTTCATCTTCACACACCTTCTCGCTTTGATATATATTAAAACATTTACTATATATAACCTGAAAAAACATACTTGGGTGGTGGTGATATGGCCAAACTCTTATATCACGATATGAGGAATTTTATTTCAGTATAATGAGTATAGTACACAGTATAGTTGTTCTTGCTTTAAGCTCTTTACATTTTTGATCCCATATAAATTTCATAGTTCTCACCAGTATTAATATAACAAAAAACTAATATCAGCCTAAATAATCAAAAATAAGACTGCTGTCACTTTAAGAGCTAATATACTGTTACACATGCAACTTCTTCTGAGCTCGTTGCTTTCACTTTTTGTCTCTTAAATGAAGTTGAAAACAAATAAAAAACAATATAACCAATGCACAAAACACGATTTTTGGACTTAATGGATATAATGGAAATTGTATTGGTTTTAAAGTAAACTGTAATAGTGTCTAGTATGTGATGGATTCTGTTTGTGAAATGTTAAATCTTATTGCAGAAATGGCCAAAACAAAAAGAACATTTCTAAAAGGAATTTCGTAATGGTTTTACTGGAAGAAGCTTATGATTCATGGAAACTATTGGATTTCTGTGATGGTTTCTATTGAGCAAGGTAGTAAAATCTTTAAATACTCTTTATTGCCCTTTATTGGCTTATCCACTTACAAACAAGTAACTGTTTTCATTACGTGATCACTATTGTTTTATATCTTCTTACAGACATTTTTATGTGTGATGAGGATTTTTTGACCTAAATCATAGCAGTGTTCATCTGTGAGGACCATACACAATCACAGCAGTAGGCGTTTACAGGCGCACACTGTTTATTTTCCTTATTTTGCAAAAGCAGACACTTTTGTTTTGACCGTCAACTTCAGTCACTGCTTATAGCCCGGTGCGTTATGGGTATTTCAACATATAGCCAGTTTACGAACCATTTAATTAAATTTTTGGTAACACTTTGTCCCGATAGTCCACTTCAGACATTCTATAAACAGTAAGTAACTTTGTAATTACATGTCAAGTACGTCAACTTATTCTACTTTCCCAACCCTAACCTAACAGAGTTAATAGACATGTAGCTGCTAATTAGTTGACATATAGGTACTTGTAGTTAGTAGAACGTCTAAAGTGGACTGTAATCACATTTTTTGGAAGTAGATTTCTGAAAACCTTGAGTGATGAAAACCTCTCATTTCTCTGTTGGTTTATAAAACACTCAGACAACTCACTTTATCACTCAATGAAAGTAATTTGTCTTACATTTTCTGGAAGTGAAGAGACAATCAGAGCATGGAATGAGAAAACACAGACAGTTTGACCTCAGTTTCCGTACTTTAACTGCCCTGAAACTTCATTAAAATGAAGTTCTTGCATGTCTGTTTTACTGAGTGATAAACGAGTGTTATTTTGCTGCTGGGTTTCCATCAGGAGTGGCGGAGCGAGATGAAGACAGCACGAGAGGTAATTATCGCTTCTGCGTGTGAGTTTTCTCCACAGGTGAGACTCCGTCCTCCTGAGGAGCATCTTTCACTTTTCACACAGTGTAGGATGCTTTACAGACTGTTGGCACACACTCGCTTCCTGTTTCTGATTCAGAGCCAGGAAAACCTTCACAAACCACTGACTGCTGCACTGGTCTGCTCAGCTAGGTGTGTGATTTTTATCAGTGCAAAACTGGCTGCTATGATGCTAGTGTATTGCGTGGGTAGTTGCTATGCAGATGTTGGGATAGAATGTTATAGGTTGTTGCTAGGTGGTTCACGTGGCTGCTAGATTGTTGCTAGAGTGTTTAGTTGGTTGTTAGGGTTTTCTATGTTGTTCTTGGGTGTTTAGATGGTTGCTAAGATGTTCAGTGTTGGTATTGAGTGTTTTTGATTGTTGCTAGGGTGTTGTTAGGGTGTGTTTTAGATAATTGCTAGGGTGTTTAGGTGGTTGTTAGGGTGTTCTATGTTGTTCTTGTGTGTTTCAGATTGTTGCTAGGGTGTTAAGTTGGTTGTTAGGGTGTTCTATGTTGTTCTTGTGTGTTTCAGATTGTTACTAGGGTGTTAAGTTGGTTGTTAGGGTGTTATGTGTTGTTTTGGGGTGTTTTAGATCATTGCTAGGGTGTTTTTGGTGGTTGTTAGGGTGTGTTTTGTTGTTTTGGGGTGTTTTAGATCATTGCTAGGGTGTTTAGGTGGTTGTTAGGGTGTTCTGTGTTGTTCTTGGGTGTTTCAGATTGTTGCTATGGTGTTTAGGCGGTTGTTAGAGTGTTCTATGATGTTCTTGGGTGTTTTAGATGGTTGCTAAGATGTTTAGTGTTCTTTGGTGGTTTAGATTGTTGCTATGGTTTTAGTGGTGTATATTTAGTTGCCAGGGTGTTTGTGTGGTTGCTAGGTGTTCTCAGCAGTCAGAAGACAGTAGCTTGCTGTGTTGTGGTCTGTAGATGATGCAGAGCTGAGAGAAGCATGTTGATCTCTAGGGATGTTCTGCTGAAGTGAGCTGGAAGACGCTGGTTGTGTCTTAATGCAGGAGGGCTGGTGAATCACTCAGTTAATGTGTGCTCTTCCTCAGGAGCCAGAGAAGAAACGCCTGTCCATTTAACTCTCCCTGTGCTCTCCTGCCTCCGCATGATGCATTTTTAACAGTGTTTGCAGTGCAGATGTTTTATCCTGCCAGTACACAGGGTTTCAGTCCAGTGATGTAATTGTGTTGATTAACCATTGGTTTTGCCAGTTCTCATTTCATTTGAGTGTCATTTGAGTAGACAGTATGCTGGACAGTAAGCAATACACTAGTATTACATTCCCAGAGCAACTGATGAGCATGTTTACGTCACTGAATCTGTGTGTGTCTGTATTAATAATGTTGATGTTCTCCATGTGTCTCCTGCAGTATCATCATCCATCATGCTGAGCGATAAAGCCGTATTAAACGTGACATTCATTAGCGCCTGCAGGTATTTATGCATACAGAAACATACTGCATAGTAAACAAGAGACATTTTTGAAAAATAATATAAACTGACAAAATAATGTGATTTTATTTACATTTTAATAAAGTTAATAGAGTTCTCTGATTGTGAGTTATTATGGATATTTGGCTATTTTTATTCCAATTTTCATTTTTGGGAAAATTTCATTTGATTAAAAAATTGCATGTAGATTTGGATGCAAAGTTATTATATTTTAATGTTTGAAAGATATGAGTTATAGATATTTGAATTTTTTAAAATATTTGGATTTTTTTTACTTTGCATTTTATTTTATAATTTTCCTTATTTTGGGAAGTAATATAAAACAATAAAAAAATTATTGGCATGTAGAGCAATTTAATTAATTTAATTTAACTAATTGTTATTTTATTTTAGTTATTTTAGGGAAATATTATACAACAATATCATTTTAGTTTATTAAAAATTAATGGAACCAACTTTTGGAATGAGTTGTTATATTTTAATGAAATAATTATCTGAATGCGAGATTATATAGATATGTGGCAATTTTTATTTTATTTGAAAATAATATTTCATAAAATGTTATATAATATTACTATTTTTTTATGTTTAATTTCAATTAAAATAAATGCAACTAATATTCAGTGTTGTGTGTCCAGCGTTTAACTCGTTTATGGAGGTGTGTGACCTTTTTCACTCAACACGATTGACATTTTTATGCTGTGCATTTGAAGGATACTAGAGAAAATGAAATATCCTTTAGTGATCTGACACCTGTCAAAATATTTTGGGTTGGGACTTTCATCTTTCACCTGATATTACTTATGTATGAATCTGCATTCATAGGTGATGAATGACATGGAATAATTCATAACCCATTGTTTCGAGGATGCGTAATGACTAGCGATTAAACGAGCAGCGAGACAATGTAAACGTGCTCATTTAATATGCATGAGCTCAGAAGCGGATCTGTTAAATACACATGCAGATATCTCTGAAATCTCATTTCCATCTCGACATGCTAAATGAAAAATGTGTTTTTGTTTCGATTCTTAACCCTGCTGCCAATTGGTTCTTGTTAACTAGAGGCTAATGAACCTCCGTTCTTCTTCTACAGTCACTTTATCTTCACTGCTGAATAATTGAGGCTTGCAAACTGGCTGTTTGCATTGTCTCCACATGCAACAATTAATTGTTTGTGTGCTGTCTGGAGGCGAGATGAGACTAGACGGCGTGTCTTTCTGTTTCTGTCTGGTTTTGTTGTGTGAGCTGTAGATCTTATTGGAAATAGCCAGAGCCATTCAACAGATCTCCAAGGTCAGGACCACAGGATATTATTGTGTGTGTGTGTGTTTCTCTCTCCCTTCTGCGTCTCTGGCCAGAGAAACATGTTATTGCTCTGAGAATGCTCTTTCTCAAAGACATACTGTCATTTACACAGCCTTTGTATCTCATTTAAGCATCAATCTGCTCTCGTAGGTTCTCCAAAAATTATACAAAAGAAACAAAAACACAAATAAGGCAAACGTTGAGCTGTGTGTAGAGCAGCTATTATAGATATTTTATTTATTTATTTATTTTATTATTATTAAATGGAAAGGAATGATGAGAGAGTCATCAGAATGTGAGTTATAAAATATATTAGGCTCTTTTTTATTTCAATTTCATTTTATTTTTAATAAATATTATTATTAAATGTATGTTTTTGTTTTACTTTTGTAAATTATTTTTAATTATAGCAATAGTTATTTAGCTATTTTGTATTAAGTTTCTAAGTTTATTTAAATTTGAATTAATTAATTAATTAATTTTTTTGGAACTGTAAAGAGCAGTAACATTTTATTTTAGTTAAACAAATTATGACTTTTATAGCAAGTAATTATATGTTATAAACATTATATATATATATATATATATATATATATATTTATTCAGCCATTGAAGCAAATTATTACATTTTTATACTTTTTAATTTGTCTATTGTCGTTTAATTTGAATTTTAATTCATTTTGTAAATGTGAGTTATAATAAATATTAAAAAATTTCTTCAAATGTATTTTTTTTTTCATTTAATTTCGTTGCTAGGGTGTTTAGGTGATTGTTAGGGTGTTCTGTGTTGTTCTTGAGTGTTTCAGATCGTTGCTAGGGTGTTTAGGTGGTTGTTAGGGTGTGTTTTGATGTTTTGAGGTGTTTAAGATCGTAGCTAGGGTGTTTAGGTGATTGTTAGGGTGTTCTGTGTTGTTCTTGAGTGTTTTAGATCGTTGCTAGGGTGTTTAGGTGGTTGTTAGGGTGTGTTTTGTTGTTTTGGGGTGTTTAAGATCTTTGCTAGGGTGTTTAGGTGATTGTTAGGGTGTTCTATGTTGTTCTTGTGTTTCAATTCGTTGCTAGGGTGTTTAGGTAGTTGTTAGGGTGGGTTTTGTTGTTTTGGGGTGTTTTAGATCGTTGCTATGGTGTTTAGGTGATTGTTCGGGTGTTCTATGTTGTTCTTGTGTGTTTCAATTCGTTGCTAGGGTGTTTAGGTGGTTGTTAGGGTGTGTTTTGATGTTTTGGGGTGTTTAAGATCTTTGCTAGGGTGTTTAGGTGATTGTTAGGGTGGGTTTTGTTGTTTTGGGGTGTTTTAGATCATTGCTATGGTGTTTAGGTGATTGTTAGGGTGTTCTATGTTGTTCTTGAGTGTTTCAGATCGTTGCTAGGATGTTTAGGTGATTGTTAGGGTGTTCTATGTTGTTCTTGAGTGTTTCAGATCGTTGCTAGGGTGTTTAGGTGGTTGTTAGGGTGTGTTTTGTTGTTTTAAGGTGTTTTAGATCATTGCTAGGGTGTTTAGGTGATTGTTAGGGTGTTCTATGTTGTTCTTGAGTGTTTCAGATCGTTGCTAGGATGTTTAGGTGATTG
>JAUCNO010000367.1:16893-32208 GCA_032353835.1 Enteromius viviparus
TGCTAGGGTGTTTAGGTGGTTGTTAGGGTGTTTTATGTTGTTATTGGGTGTTTCAGATTGTTGCTAGGGTGTTTAGGTGGTTGTTAGGGTGTTTTATGTTGTTATTGGGTGTTTCAGATTGTTGCTAGGGTGTTTAGGTGGTTGTTAGGGTGTTTTATGTTGTTATTGGGTGTTTCAGATTGTTGCTAGGGTGTTTAGGCGGTTGATAGGGTGTTCTGTGATGTTCCTAAGAATTTTAATTCATTTTGTAAATGTGAGTTATAATAAATATTGAAAAATTCTTCAAATGTATTTTTTTTTTCTTTTAATTTCAATTAATGAATTCATTTATTTTTATTAAACTCCTATTTAAAGAAATTATTTATTCCAAAAATGTACTTTCATTTAATGTAATTTTCATGTAATTTCCTTATTATTATATGTATTTGTGTTATTTTATTATTTTTCTGAAAATAAGACAGTAAATGGACTCTATTTTGATTTCACGTTGATTTGTTATATTTCTTCTGATTGTTTGAAGGAGAAGTGAGATCTAAACGAGCTGATGTGTGATTCTCTCGGACAGAAGCGCTCTTGTTCTGCAGTATCTGCTGGACATCTGACTCTCTTCTTCTCTTACTCTGAGGTCACAATGACACTTTTATCACTCTGTGTTTTCTTTCATTCTCTCACAAAAGCCAGACGAAGCGTTCCGGATGGACGGAGAACATTTATCAGCCGTCCTGTCCCAGATCATTCATTCAGTCATACAGTCAATCATTCATTAGATAAGCAAATATCAAAGCAAGCGGATTATATATACTATATACTATATATATTATATAGATTTTGAACAAGTATAGTTTAAACATATGCATAAATTTACTGTTTAACTTTGTAACTTTTTACAATTTTCTTGGTTTCCATTGCTAATTTTCCCTTTGAATTAAGTTTATTTTTATGACTTCATTGACAGATATTATGATTTTAACATAAACTCACATATTTTTATAAATCTTTCAGAAAACAATATATGAAGTAATTTTGCTGCTTAGGAAGTTGACTTAGATCTGTTTTAAAATCATTTTGTTATGAGTAAGTTATCAAAATGTTTTCTGAATATTTAAAACATCTAAATGTTTTAAAAAATAATGATTTCTAAACATTTTGAAAAAAATTAAAATAAATAACTAGTTAATAAATGATGTATAATTAATGTTTATGTTTTGATAACGCTGTTCTCTGAACATTCAAAACACCCTTTTTTGATTTATGCAGTCGTTAAGGAAACATACTGTACTACTTTAAAATGATAGAATGTATCGAACAAGTGCAACATTTTAAAAAAATGTTACATGAATCTTTCAAAAGTAAACATGCATGAATGGTATATAAGTATATATATATATATATATATATATATATATATATATATATATATATATAGTACTAATATTTTAGGAACATTATTAAAGACTCATTATTAGAGTTAGAATTATTATTTGTCCACCTAAATGTTTTTGAAATAAAACCTTTTATGACCAAACATTTTCTGTAATGTTGATAAAGCATTGTCAGAACGTTCCCTGTTGGCTGGCTCTTGATTGAAAAGGGCTTAGATGTTTGTGCTGAAAAACAAGATACAAAAATGAATGAGAAAATAATTTTTCTCAGTTTGTCCCCTAATTGTCTTGGCTGTGACGTCTCTGACACATGAGGTCCACGCGTATGGAAGCATGTGTTCACAAAAGAGCCTTGTTCTGCAGGCCTCAGGGTAAAAGAGCGTGTTGGAGGCTGTGTCCAGGAGTCCGGTCCTGAATTATCTGCAGGCTGACTGCACCTGGCCTGCGCTCCGAGGGTTTTGGGATGGATCGGGGTCAGATGGTCGGGACACAGGCTGTTTAATCTGAAACGGCGCCCGCGTCACGCAGAGCTAAACACACAGAGCTAAACGACGGCCATTATCAGCAGGGCATCACGGGTCAGGATGGAGTGGCCCGCGGGGCCCCGTCCATTATATAACACAGCGTACAGTGATCCGACGACAACCAGAACCAATCACACCGAAGACAAATAAAGAGAAACTGTGTTCAGCTCTACTGCATACAGAGAGCTCTTTCTTTGTATTATATGTAAATATGTAATGTTATTATATCTAACCATTATATTTAATACAATATATAAGATTGGAGTCTATATAAAATGTTAACAGTAAATTGTTTTTTAAATTTTTGTAATATTTTATTTTAAATTAACCTTTATTTCAAGTAATAGTTTTGTTAATGGTCTTAATTAATGGTTTTAATTAACTAACAATTTAATTATTTTTATTGATATTTAGTAGTTTTATTTACATTAGTGCTTGATGTTGAATTATACAAAAATTAAATTAAATACCTGCAATAGTTACATTTTATTTTGTTTCATTTAACATTTATTTTTAATGATTTTATTTTTATATATTTTAAATTTTTATTCTATTTTAGTTTGTTGTGTTTTTGTCATTTTTATTAGTCTTTGCAATATTTTACTTTATATTTTATTTATTTGAGTTTATTTAGTTTTAGTAATTTTAACACATTTCACAAATTAAACATTAAATATGATTTCCACCACAATATATTGACAATATCAAATCAAAAGCAATTACAGTAAAATAGATACAAAACACTCCAAATATCCAGTACTGCCTGAACTGTAATAATGATAGTGTTAGATCTACAGTTCTTTTGCTCAAAAGCTGTTTTGTTTTGCATTTGTTCTCTGTCTTTCTTGGAATTGCCGTAAGAAATGATAGTTTAAATGTGCACAAAGTTGAAAACACTCAGATCTTCTTTTACTCTTTTTTTTTTGAGTGAGCATACAACAAGACGCATACATTTAGCCTGTTGCTATTTTAGCTGCTTGTGAGCATACTGTGAGTGTGTGTGTGTGTGTGTGTGTGTGTGTGCACATAAAGGGTCTTTTGTAGGGAGCGAGTTGCAGGCGTGTTTCGCCTGCGGTGGATTTCTCCTCCTTTATTAAAGCAGAACACATGTCTGTATGCATGACAGTGAGCATTAGAGCAAGCTCTTCTCTGTTTCTTCTTCAGCTGATCTGCTGCTTCAACATGTAGTGTGAGGAAACATTAATGTTGACATACTCTGGTAGAACGTGAAATTGTATGTACGAGAATAAAAAAAAATACTTTTTGAATATAACTAATATGAATATTGAAAATTAAATATATGCACCCTATCAACTAATATGATTTAATTTCAATTCTTTATTGTAAATATATATATTTTTATTTAATGGTTTATTGTAATAAAATTAGAATTTACAAATTTTTTTTTACACACACATATTCATATATAATTTTATTTACTGTAATATTTTTAATAAAATACATGAATAGCCTATATATTTACAACTAACAATTCTTAATTATTAAATCTAACTGTTTTTGTTTTTGTGGATTCATATTTTATTAATTGTAAATAATTCATTATTAAGTATAAACACCCTAGCAACTCCTTAGCTACATGCTGGAAATGTCCTTGGCAACGAAACAGCATCATCCTGATCGTCATAGTGAGACGTTTTGCATTTCATTTGTATCATCTAGTCTTGTATACACCTGTATATTTACATTAAGAAAAGTACATGCACTTTTAATGACAAACTGGAGGTTTCCTCTGGGTCTGGGAAGCACCTGGTTTCCTGTCCTTTCTGAACACGCTGCCGTTCTCATGAATAAAAGATGCAGTCGTTAAACTAAGTTTAATAGTTTCAATAAAAGCTCCTTCCAGAGAGATGAGCTGTCACATTAACTTAATATTCATTTCCTAAATGTGCCTCTCAGGGCTTCCATGGCCAAATTAAATCTCAATTCGTATTTGTACTTGTCTTTATGAACTGTGTCAACCTGGTTAGAAAAAACTAGTTGGAATTAGATAATGCTGAATTTGACTGTATTAGAGTGAACTGTGCGGCGAGGGTTGATGTATGTGTGTGTGTGAGCAAAAAACACAGCTCGTAATAACTCAGAGCCCATAAACGTGACACCATTTCAGTTCTGTATGATTAAATCTTAATATAAACTGCAGAGAACATTCAAAATTTAATACCATTAATTTTTAAAATATTGAGTGTTTGGAATGTTCATAAACGTAACATTCCGTGTCCGTCTGGTCCTGTCATTAGTTCATCTGTGCCACCTGTTTGTACACCTGCCATCAGTTTATTCATTAGTTCCATGTCTACCGTTGTCTTTTTGTTTGCATTTATGTCGTGTTAAAGTCTCTACATCCCTCGTGTGTGAGTATGCCGCTGCCTCGTCAGCCTTTCTGTACTAGCCCTGGTTTCTTTTATTAAATATCTTGCATTGAAGCTCTCCGTGTCCGTTGCTCACTCTGCTCCGCTGAGAGGCGTGATGCACATCCGCACTGCGGACGTTTTGTGACATTTCCATTGCTTTGGAAAGCATTTAAAACAATTTATCTCATGTTGCAAAATGATAAAATAAAATATTCCCTTGATTTTCAAATAAACAAAGAAACGTTGTTTCTGGCCAAAGTATGAGCCTTTGATCCATAAGAAAGCTTCCCTCAGTAAAAAGTGATCTTGTCTGAATCTGGAGAGAAATCTGCACAGATTAAGCTCTGTTTACAAGCCAAAGGAGATGGGGTTATTATGGATTATGGACTCATATTTTGACCCATATTTTAGCTGGAAGCAACAGTTTGAAGTTAAATTTGATGGATTTGTTTAAGGTTTTGTCTTCTCCAGATGATAACTGCTGGACTGGATTACTGTGATGTTTGGACTTATTCTGACGGCACCCTTTCACTGCAAGTGATTTAATGCTACATTTCAAGAGATCAAGAAACAAACTCATGGCTGAGGGTGAGTAAACCTTTAGCAAATGTTCATTTTTAAGTGAACTATATCTTTAAAAGGAAGCTGTATTCTGTAGTATTCACTTAGGAGAGCTGAAAGATGATTGCAAGCGATCATCTTTCCTGAGTTTGGAAAGTTTGACATGCACCGTGACACTGGAGCAGTCCATATTATTGTGTTTAACACGAAACTATCCATCCTTGTGTGTGTGTGTGTGTTCAAATGAAAAGCTCTTTGTTGGCAGCTGAAGTGTGTGTGTGTGTGTGTGTGTGTGTGTGTGTGTGAAAGTTGTTTTCAGCACAGAAATGCACAGAAATGCTTTGAAAAGCGTCCTCTGCTGAGCTCCCAGGCTGTAATTTGGTGGGTGTGGACGGCCCTCGACACGCGCTGGCATTTCACTGCTGTACTGAAGATGACAGATTGATCGGTTGTCATGGTAACCATCCAAGTGATGATGCGCTACCCCATGTGTGTTACATTTTTTGGGATGCACTGAGCACCTCTGATGTATATATCTATATATGTATATAATTTTAATGTGTTTTTATTTACAAAATGTTGTTTGTTAGTGCATACTCACACACGTTTTATTTTCTTAGGTTTATAGTTAAGTTTTTAGTAGTTTTATTTATTTTTATTTCAGTTTAATTTGAGTTATTTTACTAAAACATTACCATTCATTTGATAGTTTTGTCCTTTTCTGTGGTTAGTTAGTTAGTTTAGCTTTAGTTAACAATAATAATCCTGACTCAGAGCTTCAGGAAGGTATACTTCAACATGCATTAATATGACTTTTATGCTAGAATTAGCGCAGTGCACAGTGCACAGGTGTATAGATCAGCATCCACTTCTGATGCATTTCTTTGTAACTGTTACTCTAATGTGAAACTGTCAGTCAGTATTTGGCTGCTAAACCTCTAAATACTGGGTGTCGGGATTTAGCAATTGCCATGACAACAGTAACTGTGACGCACAACTGGGAGTTGCTCCACTGAGAGCCGGTCAGTACTTTAGTGAAGTCTGCAAACACACACAGATTTTGGCTGGTTTGTGCCTGGCGGAGGTGGTAACTGGCTAATGTGTCAAAAGGAACTTTTTCCAGGAAACTGTATCAGATGTTAAAGCCATACAGGGCCTCAGGGAAAGCTTGCGTGTGTGTGTGTGTGTGTGTGTGGTCTCAGATAGTCTTACTGTCTCTAGGTGTGTCTGAGGATGTGTCTATGTTGGGTGGTGGCAGTAAGGTTGCCCTGGTTTCCTTTTACTGCCTCTGTATGAGCTCAGCGGCTAAAATAAGAAAAAGTTATATGAACACTCTGCCAACATGTATAAAGAAAACAGTCAGCAAAATAAGCAAGCTCTGGAAACCTGAACGTCAAATCCCTGCTAACAGGGAACACTCTTATTAACATTCTGGTAGACTGTTTATAGAAACCTTGCTAAAGTTATCTGGCTTTTAATAATGTTCTCAAAACATAAGCATTTAATAAATGTCAAAGAATTTTTCCCTAAAATGTTTGTTGTGTAAATGTTACTTGTTTCAGAATGTTATGAGAACATTCCCATAATCTTTCACAATGATTAAATGGAGTGCTTCCTAAAGTATTCATAACTAAGAAGAAAATATTTTCAGACAACACTGGATGTTCATGTAACATTTAAATGTTACTATTTGTTTTCCGAACATTCAAAAGTAACATTTACATTTCAAAAATGGAAAGTTCCTTTTTGGAATGTTTAAAAAGAATTCCCTAGATGTTCAAATATCATTTTTTCAATGTTAATGCTTTATAAATATTTTTCAAGAGAACATTTATAAATGTTTTAGTTGAACTTTCACTGATTTTGTGTTTATTTTTTGTTTTTTATTGTATAGAACATTAAAAACTAACATTCAGAATTTTCAGAAAATATTTAAAAGTAACATTCCGTTATATTTCCAAAACAACAAAATCAAACATTCTGACAAAACTTGAAACATTAAAAAAATACATGTTAAACATTCAGAAATTACTTTTTATAACTGAATAGGAACATTTGCAGAAAATATAAAAATATAGTTAAATGGAACAGATTATAATAATGCATCTAAAAGAAAGTAAAATATTCTTTTAAACATTTCTGTTTGTGTTTTTCAGGAAAAAGAAGGTTGTATGGTTTTGGAACAATGTGAGTAAATGATTTTTAATATTTCCTTCATTAACTTGATATTCTTGAAACAAATGATTGCAGAGCTGCATTGAGAACAGTGGGTTGTGAATTTTCATCTGGGTTAATTAGCCACAGAGTCCACTGGGACCACAAGACTCTCCTTAATTAATTCCTTCCCTTATAATTATATGCAGAATTAATCACATATATAAGTCTTATTTCAATACGTTTCTTGACTCACATCCAGACACAGCATACTGTTTTACCCAATCACTAATGCACTAATGGTGCTTTTTGATTCAGAAGCCCCTGCAAGTGATTCAAATGAATCAGGTGGAATGGTTAAGCATTCAGATGTTTTGCAGCAGTTTTCTCCCTTTATTCATCATCAATATCCAGGAAGTTGTCAAGATTCACTACTAATTAAAGCTCTTTCCCTGAGGATTGCATTATAGCTTAACTTGCCATTTCCTTTTAACTACACAAAAGCAAGAGAGTTTCTTCCCTTATAGACATAATGAATCTGTCTTTGTTATTGAGACTTCCGCTTGCGAACATAATTTGATGTCTCTGTAATGGTGGCTCGGAGCTGTTCCCTCCTCCGGGTTGTGAATGATAAAAGCGTTTGATGTTATTAATTCAGAGCAGGGATGTGATCTTTTATCTGGCCCGTGGAGGAAAGCCAGTTCTGATGATAAAAGTTCTGTTTCTGGAGTTTTTTCTGAAGCGTCTCAGGGCATGAATTATGCACTAAAACCCTTGATCAGGCTCTGCATCTGAACCACTGCTGGTTAATATCCAGTCTAAATGAAGACATGGGACAGCCTAGATATTGTTTATTGTACAGACTATAAAGAGTGCAACAGTTCTTACAGTAAAATCTTATTCATTTTCTTGATTTTTATTATTATTATTTTATCACTTTTTACTAAAGAGCTTATATGTAATGTATTTTAGAATACATTATAAACAGTTTTTAATTGCTAGTTATTGAAACAAATAAATGGCAAGTACAGCACTGAATTAAAAATTTTATATTTAAGTAAATGTAAAATAATATAGGATTTTTCATTGTCCAATCTTTTTTTACAACTATGAAAAAGTGTACATGTGTTTTATGCTTTAAAAAAAAACTATTTTAAATTATTGCTGAAATGAGAAAATGTTTCTAATAATCTAATAATGTTGTGTTAATGTTATTATTATTATTATTATTATTATGTAGTGTTAATAATATTTTGAAATAAAATTTTTGCAATTATTTACTAAATATATACTAAATGTATAGGTCCTCAATAAAATATTAATTAAAATGTAAAGTAAAAAATAAATAGTTCTTTATAACAATTTAACTGATATATGAATGGGAATGAATTACAAACAAAATCAGTTTTAAATTCATTAATTTTTATATTAGTCAAATATCTTTGTTTATGATGTTATATGTAATTATTAATTTTAGTATTGTACGTTTAATAAACTGTAAATGTGTAATAATTTTAAACTTTTTATTGACAAGTTTTATAAACTCAAATACATTGGTATGCATTTATATACTAATAATATTCAACTTTATTTTTATTTATTTGTATATTTTATAATGTATTTGAATAACTGGGATATGTAGTGTGCATGTGGCAGTACATTTAAACAGTGTTGTTTTATGCTTGTTTGAATGGAAGTACTTCTGGAAGCACTGCAGCTATTAATCCTTGCAGCTGATCAGATCGTCTGTCCCTGAGAATCAGACGTGTTTGGGATGCTAATCTAATCAGGACCGGTCGCTCCGCTCCATTGATCCCCTTGTACTTCCTCTAGAAACAGAAATAGAGTTTGTCAGGCAGATTGATATGAAGCTTAATCTAATACAGGAAGTACAGCCATAGAAAAATTTCCTCAGTCTGCGTTATAAAGAGCTACCAGACTTGTCCAAACCAAAGTTTTTATGGATGCTACCATGGTTGCTACGGTGTACTGAGTGGTTGCTAGGTGGTTGATAGACTGTACTGGGTGGTGGTTTTTAGGGTAGCTTGGCCAGGGCATGCTATGTGATATAATATATACTGGTGCCGCTTCATAAAGTGGTGACATTTATAGTGTGTGTGTCTCCTCAGTGAATGGAGCTGATCAGTGTCTCTGGAGGATGCTTGACTGAAGCTTTACTATAAGAATCCCTGATTAGTATTCAGTGTTCTCTCTCTTTCTCTCCACAGGGCTGCTACTGAACCTCCACACAGATACAGCTGCACTTAAACACCGTACCTGCTACCCTCCGGGAATAAAAAGATGGCCTGGAAGTTTTCCAGAGCTGTTTATTGTTCTTCAGAAGCGTGTGATTTTCAGTGATGTTCTGAAGAATTAGCAGGCTTGGCCGCAGCGCTCTGCTGTTCATTAGCTGTAATCCGAGGTGATCAGGTGTGTTTTGGCGCGATATGCTGCGCCGGTGGGAGTTTAGCTTGTTTTCTGCTCACGGTCGTGCGATCCATGCCGTTGCCATGGAAATCTGCACACTCCGAGGTTTAGCCGTGGCTGTTTGTTTTAGTAAACTCTCTAGCAGACGAGGGTTTGGTGAGTGTAAGGTGTAAACAGAGCTCAAACTCTCAGCACCAGGATCACAGTCTCTGCTTGCTTTGCCCTCTCACTTTTTGCTTTTGTTGAAGTTGAAGTGAAAACACATTAAAGTCTTATTATTGCTCACATTTTGAGTTGATGTTTAGAACAAACCCCAAACACTTTTGTCCTGATACAACTTCATTAGAAATGTAGTGAGTGCATGCAACAAATGTATTTCATGTATGTCATGTATTTTATCTTCTGCCAGAATGATGAATAATATATATTTTTAAATATTTATTAAATGTATATATACATATATAATTATTTACAATAATTACATACTAGATTTAATATAAATCTTAAGTAATATACTGCATATTTTCTGTCCTGCAAGATTTTTAATTACTAATTTGCTTTGAAGTATTTTATATATATATATGTGTGTGTGTGTGTGTGTGTGTGTATATATATATATATATATAGTGTATTAATGTATTACAATATGTCATACAATATCTTGTTTTGATTATAATCATCTATTGACAAAAAAGTAAATAATATATTTAAATAATATTTGATATAATCTAAGTAATACATAATAAATGCATTTTAAATTAAATAAACAAATATATATATATATATATATATACACAGTATATATATACAGACACACATATTTAAAATATATTTTAAAAAAAAAAAAATTATTACTTATGTACTTACAATACATTTTTAGTTTTACTGACTATATATTTTAAAATATGTATTATTTTTTTTATGCTACTCCTGCATTCCTGTACACATTTTCTCCCTAAGTGACCTGACTAACTAATGCCTTGTTTTCATCTGGCAGGCGATAAAAGCAGACAAACACACGTTTCTCTCATGCTGAGCAGACTTTTCCCCTCATTTCTGCAAAACCCACAAACTAAACTCAAATTAGTATTCATAAGTTAGCACCATTTTCGTTATGCACATATTAAAATATGCACACACCTCATCAATATGAGATGGAGCGTCAGATTGTGGCTTTTATGTAATGCACTCATTTCGAGGAGATCTGATATTCAGAGTCTGTTTACAGTCTCTCTGGTGGGAGAGCGGCAGAGGAGAAGAGGGTAAATACATTTTGCCCACTGCTGTGCTGTGAAACACTATGAATTAAACATGCAAGGCATTCTGGGAGATCGGAGACCAGTGGCTTGGGTGTGAAGACTCATTACTGACTCTGACTGCAGGTTTAAGATGTATGTGGGGCAGCGAGGTTTGGTTAAAGCCACATTTTTAAACAGAAAGCGCAGTATTTCTATTAATTGTATGTGTTTAACAAGTTGTTTTTGATTATGTTTGTCATGCAGGTGAAAAATGAGAAACCTAAATATATCAGTGCTGAGGTTATATTGCATGATCAGCACATCTGGTGCACCGCAGCCTGAAAACACGATTGATGGCGTTTTACAAACCCAGTAAATGAACTGACGGCTCATCCCGTGAACCTCACTTCATCCACGCTGATATCTGTGAACAGCACTCGTGTGATTTATCCACGGCTCAGCGAGCAGCAGAGTCTCTATGTGACAGAGAGAAGATGATTTATGGAGCTGTTTGTTATTCAGAGTCTGGCCTTTGCTGCTTATTACTGGTTTAAACAGCATGTGTGACAGCGTGGAAGCTAATGAGCATCTTAAAAAAACACCTGCAGGTCAGATATCATCCTCACAATTAAATGTAAAATAAGATTTATTATGTATTGTATTATATTATATATTATGTATTTATTATGCATGTTATATATATATACATATATATATATATGAATGTGTGTATGTGTATATATGTATATATGTCGTATACATTTATCATTTAATTTGAAATAAATTAAAGAAAGTTTTAACATTAAATTAAGAACTATTTACACTACTGCTACTAAGCCATATATAGTCTTTTACATTACACTGATAGGAACTCACTGGTGTTGTAAATTGTTATGAAATACAAAACAGACTTCGATTTTCCTCATTTTATTCCTTTTGTTTTTTGGGTTGCCATATGAGTGTGTTTTTATGATTAACCATCACTTTGTGTCCTCTGTAGACTGGAGAAGATCAGAGATGTTGAAAGTAACAGTCAGCACGACAGAAGAAGGTCAGTGAAAGTAGAGCGGCGGTCCAGAGCTCTTCAATCATTTATTGCTCTGATGGATGTGACTGTTTTCTTCTCGTCTCTTCCAGAGTTTTCTCTCCGCTCATCCGTGCGTGTGCCGCGTGTTGCCACGGTAACCGCGGAGCTGCTACATCATTTCCTGTGCCAAGTGTTACTAGCCACATGTCTCAACCTGTCAGTTAGTTTCTTTCTTTCTTTTTAGTTTCTATGTCCTGCTGTTTCTTTTGTCAGCCTCTTATTATTGTTAAACGGATGATTCACACTTAATTTCTTCGCTTTTTCATCTTTTTATTACGTTTTTATCAATTATTAGAGACGCTTGTGTCGCTATTGCATGTATTCAGAAACCTCTAGACTGTATTTGGGGTCTAAAATATCTTTTAACTTAAACCAGTGAGAGACGATCTGGGAGCCGCAAAGAACACCCTAGCAGTGACATAGCATTAGCATCTGAATGCAGATGTTGTATTTAACAAACATGCCTGTTAATATTGAGCGAGTTGCATTTTAGACAGTAGAGGTTTTTTTGCAAATGGAAATAGTTCCAATCAAACCCATAGCAATCGGATCAACACTACATGTTTTGTTACTGAATGAATCTGTTTTTAGACTAATCGTCTGAGCCAGTGATTCAGTGATCCATTCAAAAAGACACTCAACTGAGTCCTTTTTTAAATGAATCATCAGTTTTGAACAAATCATTTGAGTCAGTGATTCAATAATCCATTCATAAAGACGGTCATATGCTTCCCTTCTAAATGAATAAGCTGTTTTGAACAAATCATTTGAATGAATGATTCAGTGAATTGCTCTTTAAAACGGGATCTTGCCGCCACCTACTGACAGTTTTAGTGTCATATTTACATATGAATGACAGGCCTAAGTCAACATAAAAATACACTCAGAAAAATAGATCAATATTGCTATTTTTTGTCAGTAATTTTTTGAGAATATCTCACACCCCAAGCCACTATGAGCATTTATCTGTGAGTGTGTGTCGGTTCCCACAGGTGTAGAGTCTCAGCGGTCAGTGAAGAGTGTGTAATCTACACCTGTAAAGTTCTAAAGAAATGCATTGTCCTCTATATAGGGAGCAAATGAACTTAATAGTTGTGTTCTGCTGTCACTCGAAATGTGGAGAGAGTCTGTCTTTGTGTTGAGCACAGAAGCCGTATAGATCCAGTGAAACCGATACAGACAAACCTCCACAACACCATCTTTTAAAGAGAGATGGAGGAAACCCATCCTGCACAGCTCTCTCAGTAGTGTGGTTTATTTTAACTTTGAATGGGTCTGTTTGATCTGATGTGTTTCAGATGATGCCGGAGAATCAAACCGAAGGTCATGAGGAAGGACGATTGCGTCTGTGCTTGAAGCGACAGGTTCAGTGTGAACGAATGCAGAGCGACAGAGCCGTAAGTCAAGTCTGTCATCAACACACCGCTGCAGGGAAGGACAGAATACATACAGAGAAACACACATCATGCACGCTTATGAGCTCTAGATGACTCATATTAAATTACCAAAAGAAAGTGTAAGGAACCAAATCTTGTTTTTGTGACACTTTCACTGAGAGCCAGATGTACTCATATATGCTCAAATATGATGCTAGTGGCACAATCACACAGAAATATAAAATCATCAAATATATTTTTTTCAAAAATATATTTTTGAAATAAAGTGCGACAATAAAAAAAAATTAAATACATGTAAATACAATTAGTATAATATTAAACTATAGCAAAATAAATAAGTAATATGTATAATTATAATAGCAATATATATTGTATTTAAATTATTTTAATAAGACAAGAATGAGTATTTGATGACAACTTTGATGAAAGGTTTTGATCCACTTCAAATGTTGACTACTATATATATATATATATATATATATATATATATATATATACATTACCAGTCAATGTGATTTTTAGTATTTTTTAAAGAAGTTTCTGCTCATAAAAGATGATAAAATAATGGGTTTCTATTTTAATATACTACTATATATTTATTTCTGTGATTTAAAAGCTACATTTCCATCAGCCATTACAGTTTGATCACTTGATCCTTCAGAAATCATTCTAATATGCTGATTTTTAGATATGTATTTAATAAAAAGTATTTCAGAAGGGGAAGGTATGCACACACACAAAAAGACAACACGTATCATGAAGTCTTATTTAAATACGATCATACAACAGACAAAACACTTAGAAAATGAATAAGTTCTTGGCATGTTTTATTGTGTAACACAAGTGTTTGTGTGTCAGAGCATACTGCAGTAAACAGCATGTTTTTAAGGTGTTTGTCTGATTAGTACATTAGTGTTTTACCTTTCATCTTACGTCTGATGAGTAAAATGATCCAGACTCACAGATGAACAGGAGACGCATCTGATAAACGCAGCGTGTTTGAAGTGTGGCGTGTGATGCATATCAAGAGTGTGCTCTAAACAATCAGTAAAGATGCTTTAAGGCTGCAGGAACGAACATGAACTTGTGTGTGTGTGTTTGAGTATCTCTGTGTGTCTGTCTGCCTGTGTGTGTGTGTCTGGATGTGTGTGTGTGACAGTAAATAGCCTGTGTGTTAATAGCCTGCTGGGAACCGAGGAAGTTCACAGTCATTAACGCCCTTCATGACAACACAGAGTGGCTTAATTACTTAATTGGGTCTGAACCTGTGGTTAAGTGGTGATTTAATTGCAGAGTGGAGAGTTTAATACACGTTCCTCTCTGAAGAGCCTCTCATTGAGCCTGTGAGCTCACCGATGATCTTCTGTCTCCTCACAGTGTTTTTGGGCAATCGGTTATAAAATGCCAGCATGTGCTGCTGAGCGTGTCAGAGATCACTCAGGTTGAATATAGTGAGATGATATAATTCCCGCTGGGGCATCAGAATATAATTGTTGTCCATAAAAGACAGCTGTATATTGAATCATAAAGCACAGCTCATCGTGGACTGCGTAATGAGTGTCCTTCAGCGGCTGGTCTGAGATCAGTGTCTCTGCAGCTCTACTGATGTCTGTGTGAGCTGTTCTCAGCTGGATCTGACCCTGGATCAGTATGAGCCACTCTGGGTCATTAGTATTCAATCAGAGCTCTGTGTGTGTCTCTGCTGCTGTCGTTCCAGCGCTGGACTGAGTTTTAATTAGCCTGACCAGCTCTAATAACGCTGCACACTGCTGGGCGTCAGTTTCACACACACTTCTGTACTTTGTTGGCACAGAATCAGTTCGCTGCCATATTTGTTGAGTTGTTTCAAAGCTTGGTAAGTCTACCATATTTTTAAAAATATTCCATGGATAATTTAATTTAAATTAATTTAATATATTGATATACGTATAATTACATATTTAATATAATACACAGTATGTATAATACTTATTAAGAATAATAATAATAGTAATGAAAGTGATGGCACAGTACTTGAAATAATGGACTTTAAAATGTAATGTAAAATGTAAAAATTGTTCTTAAAAATAAATGTTTTATAGTTTCTTATAATTGTTATTAAATGATAAATTGTAATACAACTATATTATATTGCATTTTATTATTAAAACAAAAACAGCTAAATAATAGAATG